>CAMPSB010000640.1:0-21899 GCA_946959425.1 Argyrosomus regius | reverse complement strand
TATCAGTATTAAACATTTGATAGTATCAGAATAATATTTCAGTCACAGGAATGAAACAAGTACTTTTACTTTGATACTTTAAAGACATTTTACTGATAATACATCTGTACTTTGACCTAAGCAGGACTTTGAAGGCAGGACTTTGTTGTCATGAAGTATTTTTATATTGTTGTATTGGTACTTTTATATAAGTAAATTATCTGAATACTTCTTCCACAACTGTCAACTACATATTTGTGATCTTTAAAATCTTAAAAACTCAGTCTTGTTTGTGTTCAGATCCTTTTTTGGTTTGGTTGTAATAGTTTGCAAATGTTACAGGTCAGTTTCATATTATTTTATTCAGCCTCTGTGGTTGTAGCAGCACTTCTTAAGTTAAAGATCATCTGTCTGTCGAGTCTGTCATGAATACATTGGAAGAAATTAATAACTCCATTTTAAAGTTTTACTACAAAAATGAAAATTTACAGACAGTTTCCATCCTGTTTCAGTCAAAAACTATTCAGTTAAATGCAGCAATAACTTATGCTATACTTCTAATATTCCCGAATCACAAATATTTCATATAATAGGAAATATTTCAAAATCTCTAAAATAAGTATCTGAATAATATATTATTTAGTAGTTTATCTTTTTTAATTCTGCAGCGTCTTCATGAAAATTTAGAAAACTGTGGATGTATGTTTTTTTTTTCCTGACACAGAGGAGTAAACTCACACACTGAAGGAGAGTCGTAATTCTCATGTCCTTTCCAAGCACAAGAGATTAAGTCTCTGGGATGAAACCAGTGTTTATAAGAAGATGTCTCCTCCTCTGTGACTTTCTGTCCATTCTTGAACCAGACGTAGGAAAGACGACCAGCTGGACGGCAGCTGCTGTGACACTTCAGCTCTGCATAGGTAGAAGACCATTGAACTGTGTTCACCTGAACCTGTAGAGCTTGATATGAGAACAAGAAACAATATTATTAAAACTTTAAACAAATCACATACATGTCATCACAGAGTTACAATTCACAGAAGTAGTAGTGAGCATTAGTAACTACACAGCAGTAATAAACTCATGATGATGGATCATTATCAATATGTTCAGTGTTTTTAAATATACTATGTTGGTGTATTTACATCAGTTTGTGTTCATCAGTACCTGTGACAGTCAGAGTTGTACCAGGTGAGATACTCCTCCATTCAAACAATGGTGTTTTGAATTTGAAGTGATACTGAGCTGAATCACTCTCTCTCAGGTCTCTGATTCTCAGAGTGGAGCGTCCTCTCTCTGTTTCAAGGACCTGAACACGACCTGCATACAGGGAGTCTTCACTAAGGTCCTCAGGCTGTGACAGGCTCTGCCACTGATCACTACGTTCAGGACTGAACCAGAATTTAGACATGATGGATCCATAATAGCTGTTGTATGTGCAAGAAATGTCCACTGATGAACCCTTGGAGGCACAGATGCTTCTGTCAGTGTACGTCACTCTGTTGCAGTTTTTACGATCGATACCTGAAAGATAAAACAATATTTTAACCATTTTTAAACCAGAGTTGGTGAAGAGTCACAACGGAGGTCTTCATATTAAAAATACATGTAGTTATAACACTCAACTAGAAGAAATTATGTCAGTAGAAGACTGTGTAAACTCACACACTGGAGGAGAGACGAGATCCTCACATCTGTTTACAGCACAGGAATAACTGTTTTCATAATCATAGGTATTTAAATGAAAAGATGAAGATGTTTGTGCTTGAACTTTCTGTCCATTTTTGTACCAGATGTAGGAAGCATCATCAGGTAGACGATAACTGCTGTGACACTTTGCCCATCGATCTGAAGATATTCTCACCTGCAGATCTGGATTTGTGAAGAAGGACCAGGAATGTTATTTTAGACAAACCTGTACACACACAACATATTTTTATCATTGTTCTTTAGATGTTGAACATTTTGAAATATTTAACATGTGAATAAAAACGTTACCTGTGACAAACAAAGTGACTCCAGGTGAACCAGTATATTTCCCTGTTAAAATGTTTGTTGTGAATCTGAACATGTACTCAGCTGAGTCGCTCTCTCTCAGGTCTGTGATTCTCAGAGTACACTTGTTGTTATCACAGATATTCTGCACACGACCTGAATACTCTGAGTCTGTTGTTAGATCCACATTTTCTCTCTTTGTCATAAACCAGAAAGTTTCTCGAACTGTTACATCATGGTTATTTTGTCTCGGTGGGTATGTGTATGTGCAGCTCATTTCCACTGTTGATCCTTTTGAGGCACAGATCTCAGTAGAAGTGTAAGTCACTCCCCAGTCATTCTGACCCTGTATCACTGTAACACAGAGCAGAGCAGAAACTACAATCAGACTCAAAACAACATCAGGAGATTCACTGAAAACAGCTGGCTGCTGCTGCTGGAAACGATGAACCGGGCACAGCTGCACCGCGGACGCTAGAGCACAGAGCAGACTGAGATAGCCGGAAGTCTGACGAGAAACAGCACAGAGAATCCGGTGAAACACCCTGTTCAGACAAAGGGGAAACAATTTAACTAGCTTGGTACTCATAGTAGAGACAAATAACCAATCTGAGCAACGAACAAACTAGCAAAGTCAGGTGGACAAAAAGCTCTGCATCTGACCAAAACTGTGTCCCAGCCTCGACATCACAGAGCTGAATAAACTAAAACAGCCAAAACCAAAACAAGTAGCTGAGAGACACAAAAACACTGTGTAGAACTGAGAGGAACTGCAGAGTCAGCTAATAATTCTCTGTGGCTTCATTTACTACAAGTAACACCTTCCACGTTATACAGTCAGTTTAAACCCACTGTTAATATAAAAATATTCATTAGTTTAACTATAATGTTTGTTATTCATGTAATTTCTTGCAATGTGAAAGACAAACACCTGACTCACTTTGTATTTTCTTTATTAATGATGCTATCATGAAGCTAACAGCCTCTATATTTACTGCACATACAGAAGTTGAGTTTAGAGGAAGTCAGAACGATGCAGGAAGTTTCACAGAGCAATTCATTTTATTCAACAAATTATTTAGAGGATTTTTTCTTCATGTACAGTCACTACTTATCCACACAAACAACTTTCATAGTGCACACACCTCAGTTTATAAAGTTTATCATGTTAAGGTATCAGTGTACAGAGAAGCTGCTGGTGTAAAAACAGACACAGCTCTCTGTTTGTCGTCCTGTGAAGACTTCAATTCAAAGAAAGACAGGTGACTGTGTGCTGTTGCAGGAATCGCACTACAAATACTAAATACATTTTTTTTATTTACTATAAACTCACCTTCCTCTGAATTTCTGAAATCTGCTAACTGCTTTACAGTATAAATGTAGATGTACAGTACCTTGTACAGAGAGAAGGAAGACAACAAATACACTCGCTGGTGCAGTTAAACTCATGGCTGCTCCTCACGTCTGTTAAATCAGCAGGTAGATCACATGAGAAATACTGTGTGTCAGTTGATCACAATAAATGTGTCTGCATCAAAAGAGAGGATCCTGTCTTTAAAGACAGTTTGTCTCTCTGTGGTCGGTGCTGTTGTGTTTAACACATTTTGTGGTCTTTCAAAAGCAGCATGGCTTCCTTCCTCTTTATGTTATTAATATGCATGAAGAGACAAATGCCTGAAGTTGAAATGAAGAAGTAATTCCTGTTATTATGTAAATTAAGAATAGATATCTTCAAATATAGTTCATGGAAATACAGAGAGAGTCATTTTGTGACCTGATAGTGCATCTGACATTTTCTTTTCTTCTTTTTAAATTTTGTTAAACCCTTGTTTAGGGAACCTAAACTTGTACATGGGTGGCACGGTGATGCAGTGGTTGGCATGGTGATGCAGTGGTTGGCACGGTGATGCAGTGGTTAGCACTATCGCCTCACAGCAAGAAGGTTCCTGGTTTCGAAGGAGTTTGCATGTTTGCATGTGACGGGTCAAAAATCGGTCAGTTTAGATGTCTTGGTCCCCGCCAGAGACCAAGTCTGATTTCTGCTTCAATCAGTCGAATTGTTTAAGTCTTCAAGACAAGACGCAGGATTCATCAAAGTTGGCTGTAGATGAGCTTTATTATCTTCACAGACAAACAAAGCCTGAGTCTCCCATGGATAGACTGATCTATCCTCAAACATCTCCTTTTATACTCTCAAATGTTATACACCCATGGCATAAAATCAGCCCATTTTTTATCTTCCATCTACGACATAATGGTGCAACTCTCAGGTGCCTCTGTGGAACTTTGGGGATTTTTTCCTCCTTAATGGCATCTACATTTTTTCAGGCCATATCACCCTGTCGTTTTGCTATGCCTGTTTTGTAACGTCAGTTTCACACACTGTTCGACCTGCGCCACTCCCACACAGTCAGGCTTTGTGCCTGTCTTGCTACCCTCACTATGCCTCTCTCCTTTGCTGACCTTCTTTCAAGATGACATCATTAGAGGCCCGCTTGCTTTGCCTATGTTTTTTGACTAGCACCCACTATTCTCATTTTTGTTACACCATTAAACCATAGATGGATCCTACTGCATTTTTTAAAACACATTCCTGCTGTAAAAGTGTTACTACATTTACTACATGCTACTTAGACATCAAAAATGTTACAGAATTCACTACACATCTTGACTACCACATACTTTTGCTTGGTTCACCCCTCTTACCATAATGCTCATTACAAAAATGATTATGTCAAACCAAACTTCATCTCTGCAGTCTTGTGCTCAAATCATGCATAACAATGTGTTCTCAGTTCCCTTGCCCCTCTACTTTAAACTATATATGTGCCAAAGCAAGGATTATATATGTGTGAAGATAAGAATCACTCTAAAGCCAAAGAATTATATATGTGTTAAAATAAAAAGCACAAAGGATTATATATGTGTTCAAAATTAAAATCAAGCTTAAAAGCACAAAAATCGAAAGATCAATCTTAGTCGTACACCTTGCAAATGTTTCTTCATAAATGCATACATTTTTACACTACACATGTTTTCCCCGTGTCTGCATGGGTTCTCTCCAGGTACCTCCCACAGTCCAAAGACATGCACTGAATAGGTTAATTGGTGACTCTAAAGTGTGAATGGTTGTTTGCCGTTGAACATTGTTGCCAGAGAGCTAGGAACTGTGTATTACCTCTGAGTTGTATGTTTTAAATAAACTGTACAGTACTCAAGGTAAGTGCAGAGGAACATTTTGATTAGGGTTGAGAGGTTTTAAGGAGTGGTTGGCTGTGGCACATTAGCATTTCCTGTTGGAGCTTCTGGAAGGTCTAAAGACACAACTGAGGTAGGTGCACTTATATCATTAATGTAGACAGATGGTGCAGTCCAGGTGAAATAATACAGATGTGGTCAATGAGAACAAGTTAGTAAAATTACTGAGATAAGGAGATTAAAAGTTTACCATGTTAGCATGCTAACATTTGGTAATTAGTAGTAAACAATAGGATGATGGGAGTTTATTTAGTTTTGTGTCGTCATAAGCAAAAGTTTATATGACAAAGTTATTATGATTGTGATTTTGTTACTCAAAAAATTAGGGGTTACCAAAGGCAGCAGCATTCGTAGTAGATATGTTTAAATACATTTTTTTAAAAAGCTAAATCACCATCAAACGGGAGCCAATGTTCGGTCAATGCTTGTAAACTGATGTTATATTTAAATTTTTGATCATTTTACAACTTTACTTAAGAAACCAGCTCTTTCATAATAAAGAAGCAAAGTGTCAGTACCAGCATAGCTGATCTGTAATCAATCAAAATTTCTCATCTTTGGTATCAGTGACATATAGGATTAATATTTACTAAACTAACACCTACAGTATGACTGACCCTTGAGTGTGATGGGGTCCATGGTAAAAATCTGTAGTGAATGGGTATGTTTGTAGGTCTACGAGTATAACTGACTTGCTACAACAATCAGATGTAAGGTGGAGTCATGACGTGCTCTTCTGTTCTGGGCTTCACAGTAATAATTCCCACTGTGTTCAGGTCTGGAGTCAGTTCATTCTCCTTGTACCAGGTATAGTTAGCTGCTGGGTTATCACTGCTACAGGTCAGAGCAGGGCCGGGTGTGTAATCGGGAGAATTCCCGGAGGGCCGCTTCACTTTCACTTCACTTTTGGGCCGGTCGTACACACGCTCCGCATGCTATGCCTGACACTGCAGCCTCTACATGTGTTGTACCATGTAAGGACGTTCTCGCCTCCCAGATAGAGTTGGTTAGAGTTTGAAATTTTTTGAACAATACACTTTCTTGTAGATTGTTTCCACTCTGATGTCTGTGCCCTGTCTGCAGGCAACATAATTATCTTATCACACAAACTGAAAAGAGGAAATAGCTGGCCTGTCTCGGTTCAAAGAAGATGTGTATCAGTGTCTCTAAAGCTGAATAATTCACACGTATCATCATGCAAAGCTGTAAAAAAAAACTGTGTGAATGGCTGACACAAAACAGAAACAAATCTCATGCTCATTAGCTTAGCATTGGGGTTTCCCCTAATTTCTCCTGAGGTCCTTGTCCCAGTCACCTGGCTGGATGTTGTTAAGCGGTCCCTTAGCTGGTTCTGGTAAAACTGCTTCCACCTGCTGGGACACTGGGAAACAAAACGAAACTGCCTGCCTGTTTATTGGACTTCTGCAGAGCCGTTTCTTGCTATATGCGGACTATGTGGCTGCATAAGGGCCCGCAGCCACCAGGGGGCCCCAGGCTGCAAGTTATATAAGTCATTATATTATATTATATTATATTATATTATATTATATTATATTATATTATATTAGCAGCAGCATCAAAACGGACTTATGCGTCTGGTGCAGAAAAACTGATCACAGGATAAAGGTAAGGCATTTGTTCATGATGTGTCCATAATGCTCAGCTTGCCTCAGATAAATGTTAGCTACCTCAGCTAGCGGGCTAGGATTGTTTGTATGTAAATAACTGTTCTTACTAGTATTTTGTTTTTATTGTTTGCACATGGAGGCTGGTCCATTGTATTTTTATTGATTTAAGTGAGTTAAGTTGTTTATTTTTTACTGTTTTGGATTGTCGGGAAAGCTTTTTTATTTTATGCCACCTTGTTTTCAAAGTTTACATTAAACATTTTTCAGGAACATGCTGCATCTGTTGCATTTATTGAAGTACTCTAGCCTGTTTTCCTCTTAAAATGTAACAGACTGTGGTCTCAGTGGTCTGGCCGAGAGCTGCAGGGTTTTTACTTATTGCTCACACTTGCAGGAGTTGGTGGCGAGAGAGATGTCCGTTCATGTCTAATAACATCTTTCCTATCACTTTACATAATAAGAATTGATAAATGATCTTTCTTTCTTTTTAGATGCCACAAACCCAAATTTCAAACACTGAGCACCTTGCATGAACCTGTTGACAGACTGAACAGCCTGGGGAAATCATTTTATAACTGAAAATCTTTATTCAATAAAATATCAGGTTATTCAAACAACATAAATATGTGCAATGAAACAGATTATAAACAAAGAGTGAATGAGTCAGAGGTTTAAAATCACAAAACCACAGTAAACAAAAAAATCCATTTAAATTGTGAGATTATATTTAAACAAAACACTAACTCGCTATCAGGAAGATTGATAATATGTAACAATAAAAACAGAAAATAAAACTGTAAAAGCAGCAGAGCAGAGAAAGATTGCATTAGTTATACTGCGTTATTGTCAAGATACTAGCAATGGTTTTGTTCAACAGTAGAATATTGAACTTAGTAACATTTGAATGCAAATTTTGCATGAACACATTTGAGGAGAGAAATAGGCAATGCAGGAAAGAATCTTGATTCAAAGTTGATTGGCACTGCCTAGTTTGACCGTTTGATCTAAGTTTCATGAGCCCGGTGTGTTGGAGCAGCTTGAACACACTGAGAATGAGTTGTCAATCACAAGGTATTCACACTCTAAGCATATCCTGCTTTGATTCATAATATACTAAATGAACATCATGCTGTTGAGAAGAAGAAGAAGAGAAATTAGTGACTGAGACCATAAATATATCAGAATACTGTTTACTAAGGAAATTAATCAACTGGGGAAGAAAGGTCTTTTCCCCATGAGGCTCAATACAATCAGACCTTATTGGTGGTGCTGCCCTCTGCTGGCCTTTAGCCAGAATACAGTTTAAGACACCATGTTGGCTTTATTTTAAACAGTAGAAGCTTTGTCCTGTAATTATACTGTCAATGATCAGAACGATTAATCATGCTATTGTATATCATAGCTTAAACTGTCTGGTGACACTTTATAGTAAAGGTATACAAATCATCATATATTCATTCATGTAGTACTTCATGAACTATGAGAAAATGAACAGTATCTCATGCATGACTTAATGAATGGTGATACGTTTATTAGTGCAACAACTAAAGTAATTCAATCAACATGATATCTGAGTTATTATTGACCTTCATCTGCATTTGAAGAAAAAGGGTGAAAAACTGACCAATCACAGCAGTGCATGAGGATCGTGTTCAATTCAATTATTGTAAACATGATTAACTCAGAAATGCTTCTTCATCACTTCATAAACTTCTTCTGTATATTTACACAATATGTATTTGAAAAAAAATTAAACAATGAATTATAAACAATTTGCTTTGGAACAACAACAACAATAACGATGATAATAATAATAATAATAATAATAGTTTGAGAAGCTCCATTTGTTTGTTGTTTAAACGCTGTACACAGACCACAGATTTGTGTTCATACTCTTGGGTTTTTGGTAACTGTGCTGTAAAGTGCAGATGGATCTTGCACAACAACTTGACGTCTTGATCTGTGAATAAAAAAATATATTTAGAGAATTATGAACTCACAAAATTAATGAAGAACAGGTTTAAGATAACAGACAGATGCAACAACATTAAAACTGTGAGAATAAAAAAACGTTTCAAACTTTGTGTAGCAAAGAAAACTTTGTATGGACTCACTCTGAGGAAGCACTGCCACTCTTCAATTTGACAACAGAGTACTCCACACTGCCCTCATCCTCTTCCTCCTGCTCTTCATTCTTGTGTCTGTTGGGCTGAATTGGCCTGATGTTGGAGTAAAGAGGATCTTCCTGCTGTTTGGAGTAGCTTACGCTGGCATAGCAAAGGTCGTCCTGCTCCTCTGCTGGTGTTCTCTGAACGGCAGCTGAATGGTTATCACTCACTGTACCCATGTTTAGCTGAAAGGTAAACATTGCATAGATAAGAGTTGTTAAGCTACAAAGGTGGCAAATTTGATTTTTATCGGCCTGTAACACAAAATCATAAAACATCTGCAGGATTAAGGGTGATGGGGTTGTTTCGCAATTTCATTGACTTTACAAATATGTCATCAGCACTACAATTTTCTGGGGTTAGCATATATTTAAAGAGTAATACCTGAACTCTTCTTTCTCACCTGTGCATTGTTGTCTGGTCGCTCTGTGGTTTGTTTCAAGCACTTCTTTCTTCTGGATAGGAGAATGAACAAACAAATTCATCATCAAATGAAATAACTAAACAACAGATTGAATTTAAGATGCATTACTTAATACAATCACAGTTAAATTGAACTGCTCACCTAATCAATAGGAAGGCACAGAGGAAGATGATAGCCAGAACAATTGCAGTGATTGATCCAACAGCTACTGATTTCATTGAACCTGGAAAACGTTCCATAAAGTGAAAATCATTTTAACAGCAGTACAAAAATAGAGTGTTTAAGACAGTGTAACAACCCCTGTGGTCCCTAACGGCTTGAACAACAGCTCTTTTTTTTCTGTGAGCAATTTGGCACCTCAGGCTGAAGTTCATTGGGGAGGTGCAACTTAAGATCCTGATGGGAGACGCCTTCAGTAAAAGATGCCGTCAAGATGAAAATAAAATGACTTTTTAGGTTCGGGTTAGCCTGTGGTACTCCTGAGTAAGCAGATGGGTACAGCTGTGAAGAAGGACTTTTTGTGCAAACATATTTGAGTTGCAATTGTATCTATGTTTGTATTTGTCATCTAGATCCTCAGCTAAGGAGCTAAAGATTGCAAATAAATTGGGGGGTGTTTAATTGGAAAGGTTAAGATAATGTGGAAGTGTGTCATAATGGGTGTGTATCTAGTTTATGAGCATGACTGACCTGCCACAACAATCAGATGTAAGGTGGAGTTATGGCGTCCTCTTCTGTTCTGGGCTTCACAGTAATAATTCCCACTGTGTTCAGGTCTGAAGTCAGTGATGGTGAAGATCTGTCCTGATGCTCTTGGTGAGTCTTCATTCTCCTTGTACCAGGTATAATTAGCTGCTGGGTTAGCATCACTGCTACAGGTCAGAGTCACTGAACTGTTCTCCACTATCTCACCAGAGGGACTCACTGACACAGAGGGAAGCTTTGGAGCATCTGGAGAAGATATGAACATGAATTATTTAAAGATTAGAAAATGTCACAGAGGATTGACTATCTTAATTAATATCTATTTTAGTTGTTTCTTTTTGATTCCTAGTATTTATCACAGCGGGTGTACAGAGTGCTGGTCCTGGAGCAGTCTCAGGTCAGAGTCCTGATGGTGGAAACTGACAGACAATAACAAATCTTTAATAATTACATTAATAACATGAATTATCTAAAGATTAGAAGATGTATCACAGACAGTTGACTATTTTAGTTAAAATATGTTTTGCTTGTTTCTGTCTGATAATTCATAGTATTTATCACAGCCTGCTGAAATCCTGTTAATTTGTCATTTTCAACAACTCCACACATTCGTCCCAATAATGCTGCTTATGTTCGGGTCCTGTTTGTTCAGTCTGTCTTGGCAGTTATGTGGGTGTTTTTTTTACTTGAATATTTCCAGTTTACACTATTTGACATGCATCAGTATTAAACATCTGATGGGGTCAGTTAAATAGTTCAAATTAGCTCCACCTCATGCAGCGACAACAATAAAATTCTGCCTACACAATGATGCATTAGTGTTAAACATCTGATAGTATCAGAATAATATTTCAGTCACAGGAATGAAACAAGTACTTTTACTTTGATACTTTAAGTACATTTTGCTGATAAAACATCTGTACTTTGACCTAAGTAGGAGTTTAGATCAGGAACCTAGGAACCTTGAAACCAATCAGGTTGAGACCCATCCAACTAAAATATCAGTCTTGTTTGCAACATATGACAAACAGTCATATACTGTACTGTAGGGCTGAAGAACTACAATTTAATGAACTAAAAAACAACAAAACACCACGAACAGATGATTATCAGATGGTATCAGATGTTTTAATACTCCCTTTATCATCTCTTCATATGTGAAAACCCCAATGTGGCGTTATGTTGGCGAAAATGTGGAAATATTGGAGACACACATTTTTTGGGACTATCCAGTAACACAAGGATTTTGGGACAATGTTAAAAAGGAAATTGATATTATTTTGGAGGTAGATGTCACTCCAGAACTGATGTTTTTGTTGGGAGCCATACCCAAAGATCTATATAATGCAGATCAGCGATATATACTTAGGATTCTTTTATTAGTAACAAAAAAAAATCATTACAGTGAACTGTAACTGTAAATCCACCAACAATAGGCCAATGGGTCCAAAGACTGAAAAATGTTTACACGAAGGAGAGAAGACAGCAAGTCTGCAGCTGACTATGGACACTTGCAAAGATGGACTATTGCACGGTACCTGGATGTTTGATGGATGGATGATGTGACAGAGTACGTTTGTGAAGAGATGCCTGTTTGAATTCCTCTTTGGATAATCTGCTTAGCCACTATCTATGGATATTTGCTCCTCTGCCTGTTGTTGTTATTATTATTTATATTATTATTATTTTATTTATTAATTTATCTTACTTTTTTCTTATTTATTTATTCTATTTTTTATACTTTTTTTATTTATACATTTTTATGTATTTAGTTTATATACCTTCTTTGTATTTTGTTTTTAATTAAATGTTTGTTGTTTATAACTATTGTAACTTATATTGTCATTTAATATACAGTATGAAATCCTATGTCAGGAAATGTTATGTAAAATTATTAAAATGTTTAAATAAAAAATTACAAAAGAATAAAAAATTAAATGTTACAGACAGGCAGGGCAACAACCTATTTTATACTTGCAATATTCCTGAATTACAAATATTTCATACAAAAATTTCTAAATTTTATATCACAACATGTATATGAATAATATATTATTTAGTAGTTTATCTTTTTGTTTCTGTAAATAATTCTGCAGCGTCTTCATGAAAATTTAGAAAACTGTGGATGTATGTTTTTTTTTCCTGACACAGAGGAGTAAACTCACACACTGAAGGAGAGCTGTAATTCTCATGTCCTTTCAAAGCACAAGAGATTAAGTCTTCAGGATGAAACCAGCCTTTATAAGACGATGTCTCCTCTCTGACTTTCTGTCCATTCTTGAACCAGACGTAGGAAAAACGACCAGCTGGACTGCAGCTGCTGTGACACTTCAGCTCTGCCTCAGTATTATTCTGAGTAACTGATATTGTGTTCACCTGCACCTGTAGAGCTTGATATGAGAACATAAACAATATTATTAATATTTTAAAACAAATCAATGATAGATGTACATACATGTCATCATAACAGTTGCAATTCACAGAAGTAGTAGTGAGCATTAGTAACTACACAACAGTAATAAACTCATGATGATGGATCATTATCAATATGTTCAGTGTTTTTAAATATACTATGTTGGTGTATTTACATCAGTTTGTGTTCATCAGTACCTGTGACAGTCAGAGTTGTACCAGGTGAAATATTCTTCCATTCAAACCATGGTGTTTTGAATTTGAAGTGATACTGAGCTGAATCACTCTCTCTCAGGTCTCTGATTCTCAGAGTGGAGCGTCCTGTCTCTGTTTCAAGGACCTGAACACGACCTGCATACAGGGAGTCTTCACTAAGGTCCTCAGTCTGTGACCGGCTCTGCCACTGATCACTACGTTCAGGACTGAACCAGAATTTAGACGTGATGGATCCATCATAGCTGTTGTATGTGCAAGAAATGTCCACTGATGAACCTTTGGAGGCACAGATGTTTCTGTCAGTGTACGTCACTCTGTTGCAGTTTTGACCATGAACACCTGAAAGATGAAACAATATTTTAACCATTTTTAAACCAGAGTTGGTGAAGAGTCACAATGGAGGTCTCCATATTAAAAATACATGTAGTTAAAAAAGTCCACTAGATGGTGTTATGTCAGTGGAAGACTGTGGAGTAAACTCACACACTGGAGGAGAGGGGAAACCTTCATCTCTTTTTACAGCACACTAATGTTTGCAGCAGAATTGTTTTTCTTTTTTCCTCCCTCATTAACCATCTCACGACCACTCAGATTTATCTTGTGATAATTTGGAGCAGCCCAACACTCAGGTTTCAAAACACTGTACTGAATTATCTACCTGTATATAAAGTTAGTTAAATAGTTCAGACTAGCTCCACCTCAAGCAGCTACAACAATCAAAAAAAATGCTGCTTACATACTGATACATCAGTATTAAACATAGTCATGTCAGAATAATATTTCAGTCACAGGAATGAAACAAGTACTTTTACTTTGATACTCTAAGTACATTTTGCTGATAGTATATTTGATGAAAAATGAAAAGCTACAGATGAACAATATCTGTGCTGTTTCGGTCGAAAACTGTTCAATCAAATGTAACAACAACAACTTATTTAACTGGAAACTATTACAACATTTTATATCACAACATGTATCTGAATATTATATTATTTAGTAGTTTATCTTTTTGTTTCTGTAAATAATTCTGCAGCGTCTTCATGAAAATTTAGAAAACTGTGGATTTATGTTTTTTTTTCCTGACACAGAGGAGTAAACTCACACACTGGAGGAGAGCTGTAATTCTCATGTCCTTTCAAAGCACAAGAGATGAAGTCTTTAGGATGAAACCAGCCTTTATAAGAAGATGTCTCCTCTTTGACTTTCTGTCCATTATCGAACCAGACGTAGGAAAGATGACCAGCTGGACTGCAGCTGCTGTGACACTTCAGCTCTGCATTGGTATATTCCTGGCGAACTGATATTGTGTTCACCTGCACCTGTAGAGCTTGATATGAGAACATAAACAATATTATTAAAACTGTTTGTTGTATTTGTGAAGAAGAAACAGGAATGTTACTTTGAACAAAATTGTCAACATAAACACATTTCTATTATTGTTCTTTCGATCTTTCGATGAACATTTGAAAATAATTAACATGTAAATAAAATGTTACCTGTGACAGACAAAGTGACTCCAGGTGAACCAGTATGTGTCCCTGATGAAAGGTTTGTTGTGAATCTGAACTTGTACTCAGCTGAGTCGCTCTCTCTCAGGTCTGTGATTCTCAGAGTGCACTTGTTGTTATCACAGATATTCTGCACACGGCCTGAATACTGTGAGTCTGTTGTTAGATCCACATTTGTTCTCTTTGTCGTAAACCAGAATGTTTCCTGAACTGTTACATCATGGTTATTTTCTCTCGGTGGGTATGTGTATGTGCAGCTCATTTCCACTGTTGATCCTTTTGAGGCACAGATCTCAGTAGAAGCGTAAGTCACTCTCCAGTCATTCTGACCCTGTATCACTGTAACACAGAGCAGAGCAGAAACTACAATCAGACTCAAAACAACATCAGGAGATTCACTGAAAACAGCTGGCTGCTCCTGCTGGAAGCGATGAACCGGGCACAGCTGCACCGCGGACGCTAGAGCACAGAGCAGACTGAGATAGCCGGAAGTCTGACGCAGAAACAGCACAGAGAATCCGGTGAATTTTCAAAATAAAACACCCTGTGCAGACTCCTGATCGTAAAAACAAGCAAAGGGGAAACAATTTAACTAGCTTGGTACTCATAGTAGAGACACATAACCAATCTGAGTAAGCAACAAACTAGCAAAGTCAGGTGGACAAAAAGCTCTGCATCGGAAAAAACCCTGGTGTGTGTGAAGCTGCACAGAGAACAGACCAAAACTGTGTCCCAGCCTCGACATCACAGAGCTGAATAAACTAAAACAGCCAAAAAAAACACTGTGTAGAACTGAGAGGAACTGCAGAGTCAGCTAATAATTCTCTGTGGCTTCATTTACTACAAGTAACACCTTCCACGTTATACAGTCAGTTTAAACCCACTGTTAATATAAAAATATTCATTAGTTCAACCATAATGTTTGTTATTCATGTAATTTCTTGCAACGTCAACGACAAACACCTGACTCACTTTGCATTTTCTTTATTAATGATATCATGAAGCTAATAGCCTCTATATTTACTGCACATACAGAAGTTTAGTTTAGAGGAAGTCAGAACGATGCAGGATTTTTTCTTCATGTACAGTCACTACTTATCCACACAAACAACTTTCATAGTGCACAACAGCTCAGTTTATAAAGTTTATAATGTTAAGGTATCAGTGTACAGAGAAGCTGCTGGTGTAAAAACAGACACAGCTCTCTGTTTGTCGTCCTGTAAAGACTTCAATTCAAAGAAAGACAGGTGACTGTGTGCTGTTGCAGAGATCACACCACACTGCATAACATCACACATCAAATGTTTTTATTTACTATAAACACACCTTCCTCTGAATTTCTGAAGTGTGCTAACTGCTTTACAGTATAAATGTAGATGTACAGTACCTTGTACAGAGAGAAGGAAGACAACAAATACATTCGCTGGTGCAGTTAAACTCATGGCTGCTCCTCACGTCTGTTAAATCAGCAGGTAGATCACATGAGAAATACTGTGTGTCAGTTAATCACAATAAATGTGTCTGCATCAAAAAGAGAGGATCCTGTCTTTGAAGACAGTTTGTCTCTCTGTGGTTGGTGCAGTTGTGTTTCACACATTTTGTGTTCTTAAAAAGCAGCCTGGCTTCCTTCCTCTTTATGTTATTAGTAAGCATGAAGAGACAAATGTCTGAAGTTGAAATGAAGAAATAATTCCTGTTATTATGTAAATTAAGAATAGATTTCTTCAAATATAGTTCATGGAAATACAGAGAGTCATTTTGTGACCTGGTAGTGCATCTGACATTTTTAAACTTTGTTAAACTCTTGTTTAGGGAACTAAAACTTACTTGGGTGGCACGGTGATGCAGTGGTTAGCACTATCGCCTCACAGCAAGAAGGTTCCTGGTTCGAAGGGATTTGCATGTTTGCATGTTTTCCACGTGCCTGCATGGGTTCTCTCCAGGTACTCCAGCTACCTCCCACAGTCCAAAGACATGCACTGAATAGGTTAACTGGTGACTCTAAATTGTCCGTAGGTGTTAATGCAAGTGTGAATGGTTGTTTGCCATTGAACATTGTTGCCAGAGAGCTAGGAACTGTGTATTACCTCTGAGTTGTATGTTTTGAATAAACTGTACAATACTCAAGGTAAGTGCAGAGGAACATTTTGATTAGGGTTGAGAGGTTTTAAGGAGTGGTCAGCTTTGGCACATTAGCATTTCCTGTTGGAGCTTCTGGAAGGTCTAAAGACACAACTGAGGTAGGTGCACTTATATCATTAATGTAGACAGATGTAATAATACAAATGTGGTCCATGAGAACAAGTTAGTAAAATTACTGAGATAAGGAGATTAAAAGTTACCATGTTTGCATGTTAACATTTGGTAATTAGTAGTAAACAATAGGATGATCGGTGCCCATTGGGTCAGCTGCAGAGTCGTGAGCTGGAGCCCCCATTTAAGATGTTTTGCCATGTTTTGTTATTATTATCACCGTTAGAGTTTGAAATATATTGAACAATACGCTTTCTTGTAGATTGTTTCCACTCTGATGTCTGTACCCTGTCATAATTAGCTTATCACACAAACTGAAAAGAGGAAATAGCTGGCCTGTCTCGGTTCAAAGAAGATGTGTATTAGTGTCTCTAAAGCTGAATAATTCACACGTAGCTGTGAAAAAGCTATGAATAAAAAACTGAAGTGTGAATGGCTGACATTTCTGTCTTGCCATTTTAAAGTCTGTAAAAGATGTAGTTCATAAACACTTCCCACCAATGTTTTATTTCTTTTTGGCAAACGTCTTTAGTAGTAATTGTGTAAATTAAAATTTTCTGATCAAACTTGTGATCTTTAACACTAGTTCAAAGGGATGGTGGTGTGTGTGTCTCTGGAAGCACTCAATAAACAAAGATTATAGAGAAATCTGTTGCTCTTAAAGAAACAAAACATCTTAAAATGTTCAATAATGCAGGAATAAATCAAATCAAATACCTTATTATGAGACATTAAAAAAAAACAGTTGCAGCATCTTTATGGCCTTCCGGTCTAAGACTTGCACTTGACCCCTCTCTCACTCTCCTCCCACATTTCCTTCCTGTTGTGCTGAAAAACAGTAACATCGGCTTGTCACTTTTCCAATGTGAGCAAACAACATGTAGCCTGGCGAAACTTAACGGCACAGGACACAGAAATCTGTTTTTGGGGTCTTTATTCTGAACAGAAAAATTGGTGTTCAATTGAAATGTAATAAAATAAATAGAATAGGAAATAAAAAATAAAGTTGTACTTGCAGAACAAAAATGAAATTAATATCAGCGGAGGACTCCCCCCTGCACACTGAGACTTATCTTCAAGACTTTCTCAAGAGTTATCTTGTCTGCCTCAATAAGCATAAATTTCTAGCACAAAAATACCAACTTCGAAAGACTGTAGAAGTCAGTCTGCTAGTACAAAAGAGTGCAAAAATATTTCTGAACGTGTAGGCTAGTACTTAGGAGGGCAAAAAAATATCTCTAACAGCTTTTCCCTGTAACACAAACAGCCCACAAACTCACAGTTAACCACTTTACATTCACGTCTTAAAATGTTACAGTAAATGTGTGGAACTGGCATGTACTAACGTGCGCATCTGTCCATGAGCACAAAACAAAGTGGCGACAGGGCACTACGCCATTTTCTGACTTCAACACGGTCTGCAGATCTATTAACATCCAACAAATACAAATATGTCAGTGTGCAACAGTTCACAAAATGCGGTCACAAATTACTTTACATGTGCTTCACTTGATATTTCAGACCACCAGCTGCATTTTGCAACATATTTACCTTCAACAACAGTCCATAATGTCCGGAAAACAACACTGCGTGTCCGTGTCGCGGTAAAGCTAGGTGGCGTCTCTCTTCCAGGTCTCTCTCAAGACTGTTCCCCGAAACATTGCGCCCACAGGTGGTCATCCAAACGGAAACAGTGCCATCTGGTGGCATGGATGATTATAGTCACCGCTTCCCACCTGGCTACAAACATAAAAGTCTACAAGTTTACAACAACTAAAGACTAAACCAAAATGAAAATACAAACTATAAAGTAAACATGTTCCATTTAAAGGTAAGTTTAACATTTTGGTGTGACAGATTTGGAAAATAACGCAGGTTTAAAATGAAAACTGGTTGATGCTTTCTGAGAACATGATATTGCTCCTACCGGCTGTAGTGATAGCCACCTCTATGTCCTCACATTCCAGCATGAGGCCACATGGACTGGAGGTGAGTTTGAAGGCCAAAAGGTCAGGATCTATCATGGCCTTACAAATTTCTTCTGTTTTGGATAAACACCATTTCCTGTTTTTCTCCTGGACCCTAAGCTGACCTAACCCTCCTCAGCTGTAAAGGTGTCATTTTGACACTTTCCACACCTGGCGTCGAAACTCCCGACCTCTCCTTGGAGGCTTCATTGCTGTGATAATAAGATCAATGTTGGGACTGGGGATGGTCAGAACTCTCTTTCCAATTCCTCTGACCACAGACAACAGAGAAAGATCCAAATACACATCAACATCTCAAGCACTACCTCCAATTTACTATTCTCTTCCCTAGTATTAGTAGTAAAATGCATGCTCTCATTAGCTTGGAAGAAAGTATGATTAGCCATGTCTTGAAATAGAAAGTCATTTTTATTTTATGAACCTGGTATGAATGTTTTCCTGAACACCTTGTTTGACAGGATAATTAATAACTTGACCATAGTGTAGTGGTATGAGGTACCACTGCCATATTGAACATAAGCTCGTTTCACCATGCCCTCTCTGGCTTATTAGCCAATCATTGTTCAAGTCGAAGGGATAAAGGTAGGCTGTGCACCTCCTCCTGACCTCTCGCTTCCTGCCTCTTCAGCCCGCCCACTTCCTGGTCGTTGTGTTCGCCGCTCGCCTCAGCACAGGTAGGCACACCTTAGCGTGCTGTTTGTGTACATTCGTCAGCATTTCACGTAACTCAAACCGTAACTTCCTAATAGATCCGACATCTCCATCGCGGTCGAAGCGATATATTGGGGGTGTTTACCGCCGCCGACCAGAGCATAAATGAATCATGGTGGGCTTCTGTTGTCAATTACTGTTAGCCAGGTGTTAAGCTCCCTTTCCGCTCCTCTCCCTCTAACAGTCTGCTGGTTGCATGAGATGTGGCGGCTGTCTGCCCCGCTGTGCTGATCCTCTTCACCCCTCTCCCTCTTTGGAAGGGACGCCGATAACCGGACCGAGGACCGGAGTGCAAGAGAGTACTGAGTGATCACGGCTATTTAGCCACGGATACTTTGCTTCGCTGGTAGACTGCTGCTGCTGCTTTGCTGCTTGGTTCGGGGTCATGTCGGCTGTCTCTGGCCGGCTTGTCTTCTGCCGCTGACCCTGTTTCCCGCCGCTGCTGCTGCTGCGTGTGGTGTGTGTGTGGCTACCGCTCTGGTTGGATGCTGTGAGCTCTGTGGGGACTCTCAGCCACTCGTTTGGATGGTGTGCATGGGTGTGAGTGCTGTGAGATGTAGAACAAGAATGCAGTGGAGTTTGCTGAAAACAATTTGAATTTATTTTTTAAATAATTTTTAAAAACTGCTTCTGTAGCCATACAATGTGTACTGGGTATGATTTCAGCGTGGGATTATTAGAAAATCATACAGTCAAAAGGCTTCAAAATACCCACAGAGGTACCTGGGGAGATGTAGAACAAGAGTGCAGTGGAGTTTGCTGAAAACAATTTGAATTCATTTTTTAAATGATTTTTAAAAACTGCTTCTGTAGCCATACAATGTGTACTGGGTATGATTTCAGCGTGGGATTATTAGAAAATCATACAGTCAAAAGACTTCAAAATATTTAATAATTTTATAATTTTAATTTGATCATTAAAAGGTATGTAGTATACAGCAAAACAAAGTAATGACAGATATATGTATTACAACAAATAAAAGTAAGAACAATGAGCAACATCCATTGTTTTCCGAGTTTACGAGGTGCACTTGAATGCACCATGAAGCCCGCACACAGGCTTTACCGTACAAGCGATATAGACGGGCACTAGAGTTTCGAAGTGTAGATAGCGTGACCGCAGTTTTTAAAGGTAGTCTGCCAAGGTGTGGTGTAGTTTTGTTTATTTATTTTGTTTGGGCAATTTGTTTATTTTGAGTATCAGTTTGTTTATGCCATAGGATATTGTTTGTTCGTTTCTTTAACTGTGAGCCCTCTTAACTGTCTTATCTTCCCCTAGAGCTGAAGGCCGAAGGTGGTGGTGGTGGCGATCCCTCGTGTGTGCGTGACCTTCGTTCAAGATTTTCTTTGTGCGAACGTCACGTTTTTTGCTGTGTGAGTGGGGTGCTCTCCCCTTTCTTTTGGACGTCACTTTCCCCTGTTGACCCCTCCTCCAGCCGGTAAGGCTCGGCCTGTACCCCCCCTTCCAGTTAGGCTCCTTTATTTATTTTTTCTGTGTGCCAAACCTTGTGCTCATTTAAACAATAAAGTTTTGTACGTGATCATTGAACTATGTCTCCTGCCCTCCCTGAGTGAATGAACCTGAGTGTCCTTTTCTAAGAGGTGATAACTGGTGGTGGCGTTGTCGGTAATAAAAACAAAAGGGAAAAGATTTTCTGATACATAACTTAGTAATAACCCTCATGTCTCCACAATAGCATTGAAAGTATGTAAAAGCGTGTAACATGTAACTAAATAAAATTAATTATTATTGCACAATCAAGCACACCTATCAGACATGAGATACTGTCTGTCTGTCAATCCTTTTTCTCTCCAGTCTTGTATATTTTCTGGTAGTAAGCTAAAGTCTTAACTTTACCTCATAACTTTTTTTCTTTTCTTTTTTAACCTGTTTGAGTCATTTTGAGAGTATTATCGACCAGTGTTCTGACTCCTGTCAGTATTTGAATAATGTTAGTGGCCCCCTGGTGGCATGTCAGGGTTTCACACCTAAAAAAAGATCTGACTAGGGAAGTGACCTGCATAACACACACAGACTGTGCTACACCGCAGTGGTTGTTGTCTGAACCTTGAAGTAGATCCATCAGTAAGTATGGCTGATCGTAGCTCATTTAAGTTTAAGGTTGTTAAAGGCGCGTTGAAGGTGAAAACCCTTTTATCTTTTAGTTGGTGAACAATGCTTACAATGCTAAGGCTAACAGGATTGTAGCTAGTGGCATAGCATATTCAACTCATTGTCAAGCCTCATTCATGTTGTATTTTACATTTATGTGTGAACCACTGCTATTTACTGGGTTTATGGTGTTACTTACCTGTGAGAGGATACTGTAAAAGATGTGTTTGCCTTCGTTAATATTGTGTTACTTACCTGATCTGTAACCTGAAAAGGAAAAAGAAAGTGTGACCAATGTTGTTGCATATATTTAATTTCAATTGTAACATTCTGTATATTTCATTCTGTTGCAGTTTTACAGAAAAAATAAGAAAAGTCTCAGAAGATTTCAGTAAACGTCCTCAACCTGGAATCAAGCCTACGAGTCTTTTTATTGTTAGCTATCTGTCTACAATACAGCTCACGTCTTATCCAGGACAGAATAACCAGCAAGATTAATTTCAGCCTTATTTAGCTAACAAGTTATAGAAAGTAACAATCG
>CAMPSB010000636.1:22500-25807 GCA_946959425.1 Argyrosomus regius | reverse complement strand
CCCCTTGTGGTCCGACGACACACGCGGTTTGGTGTAGGTAGGGAGTAGGGTTAGGTATATGGGGTTTCGGGTGTCGTCGGACCCCCGACCGACGAACTTTGAAGGGCCATAAGGGTTAGGGTTAGGGTTAGGTATATGGGGCTTCGGGTGTCGTCGGACCCCCGACCGACGAACTTTGAAGGGCCATAACTTTTGAACGGAAGGTCGTAGAGCGATGAAACCGGGCTCTACCCCCCCGTCCGACGGGGTGGGCTTTCCAACGGTGGCACCCCCGTCCTCCTACGACCTTCGGTTCCCGAGATACGGCCACTTTTTGGGTGACAAAATATGCATCTCGGGAACCGTAGGTCGTAGAGACTCGGGGACAAGTCCAGCGTGTTCAGAAGGGTCGAATTATGTTCGACGGATGATGGTTCCAAGTCTCTAGGACGTACGGTTGAGGAGTTATTCAGGAAAAACCGCCGCCATTAAGTTACAATGGGACGGGTCCACGAACTTCGAAGGTCCATAACTTTTGAACGGGAGGTCGTAGAGCCATGAGACCTTGCTCTACCCCCCCATCCGACGAGGTGGGCTTTCCAACGGTGGCACCCCCGTCCTCCTACGACCTTCGGTTCCCGAGATACGGCCAATTTTTGGGTGACGACATATGTATCTAGGGTTAGGGGGTTAGGGTTAGGTATATGGGGTTAGGGTTAGGTATATGGGGCAGGGTTAGGGGTTAGGGTTAGGGTTAGGGTTGGGTTAGGGTTAGGGTTAGGTTAGGTATATGGGGTTTTAGGGTGTCGTCGGACCCCCGACCGACGAACTTTGAAGGGCCATAACTTTTGAACGGAAGGTCGTAGAGCGATGAAACCGGGCTCTACCCCCGTCCGACGGGGGTGGGCTTTCCAACGGTGGCACCCCTGTCCTCCTACGACCTTCGGTTCCCGAGATACGGCCACTTTTTGGGTGACAAAATATGCATCTCGGGAACCGTAGGTCGTAGAGACTCGGGGACAAGTCCAGCGTGTTCAGAAGGGTCGAATTATGTTCGACGGATGATGGTTCCAAGTCTCTAGGACGTACGGTTGAGGAGTTATTCAGGAAAAACCGCGGCCATTAAGTTACAATGGGACGGGTCCACGAACTTCGAAGGTCCATAACTTTTGAACGGAAGGTCGTAGAGCCATGAGACCTTGCTCTACCCCCCATCCGACGAGGTGGGCTTTCCAACGGTGGCACCCCCGTCCTCCTACGACCTTCGGTTCCCGAGATACGGCCAATTTTTGGGTGACGACATATGTATCTCGGGAACCGTAGGTCGTAGAGACTCGGGGACAAGTCCAGCGTGTTCAGAAGGGTCGAATTATGGGTTAGGGTTAGGGTTAGGGGTTAGGGTGAGGGGACTGAGTTAGCCCCTGGGTCAAGCCCAGGAGCCAAAGTGCACGCTCCATTGAAAGGCCCATCAGCCGAGCCCCCCCCAAAACCCACTGTTGCACAAGCACATTTTGCTTTCCTTTCAAACATTATTTAGTTTTGTCCCAAACATTATTTAGTTTTTAACGCCCATTATTTTGGTTTGAAAAATGCCCAGCACCTAAGTGCCGGGCGTTCAAAAAATTAGACCCAATGGCCTTAATGTTGGTCAGCCTAGGCGCAACGTTTCGGGCTACTTGCCCTTCCTCAGGCGCGCTGACCAATAAATGAAGTGCACTGCCAGCTTGGCTTTTGAGCACTTGCTTCCCCTTTGGCTTCCCCTGTCCTTCTGTTTGAGTTCTGTCCTACCCTTCCTTTTTATAGGTTTGTGTTCCAATTAGTTTGTGGTAAGTTCCTTTTTCTTTTTCAGGTTAGGGTTAGGGGTTAGGGTTAGGGTTAGGGTTAGGGGTTAGGGTTAGGGTTAGGTATATGGGGCTTCGGGTGTCGTCGGACCCCCGACCGACGAACTTTGAAGGGCCATAACTTTTGAACGGAAGGTCGTAGAGCGATGAAACCGGGCTCTACCCCCGTCCGACGGGGTGGGCTTTCCAACGGGTGGCACCCCCGTCCTCCTACGACCTTCGGTTCCCGAGATACGGCCACTTTTTGGGTGACAAAATATGCATCTCGGGAACCGTAGGTCGTAGAGACTCGGGGACAAGTCCAGCGTGTTCAGAAGGGTCGAATTATGTTCGACGGATGATGGTTCCAAGTCTCTAGGACGTACGGTTGAGGAGTTATTCAGGAAAAACCGCCGCCATTAAGTTACAATGGGACGGGTCCACGAACTTCGAAGGTCCATAACTTTTGGAACGGGAGGTCGTAGAGCCATGAGACCTTGCTCTACCCCCCATCCGACGAGGTGGGCTTTCCAACGGTGGCACCCCCGTCCTCCTACGACCTTCGGTTCCCGAGATACGGCCAATTTTTGGGTGACGACATATGTATCTAGGGTTAGGGGGTTAGGGTTAGGTATATGGGGTTAGGGTTAGGTATATGGGGCAGGGTTAGGGGTTAGGGTTAGGGTTAGGGTTGGGTTAGGGTTAGGGTTAGGGTTAGGTATATGGGGTTTTGGGGTGTCGTCGGACCCCCGACCGACGAACTTTGAAGGGCCATAACTTTTGAACGGAAGGTCGTAGAGCGATGAAACCGGGCTCTACCCCCCGTCCGACGGGGTGGGCTTTCCAACGGTGGCACCCCTGTCCTCCTACGACCTTCGGTTCCCGAGATACGGCCACTTTTTGGGTGACAAAATATGCATCTCGGGAACCGTAGGTCGTAGAGACTCGGGGACAAGTCCAGCGTGTTCAGAAGGGTCGAATTATGTTCGACGGATGATGGTTCCAAGTCTCTAGGACGTACGGTTGAGGAGTTATTCAGGAAAAACCGCGGCCATTAAGTTACAATGGGACGGGTCCACGAACTTCGAAGGTCCATAACTTTTGAACGGAAGGTCGTAGAGCCATGAGACCTTGCTCTACCCCCCCATCCGACGAGGTGGGCTTTCCAACGGTGGCACCCCCGTCCTCCTACGACCTTCGGTTCCCGAGATACGGCCAATTTTTGGGTGACGACATATGTATCTCGGGAACCGTAGGTCGTAGAGACTCGGGGACAAGTCCAGCGTGTTCAGAAGGGTCGAATTATGGGTTAGGGTTAGGGTTAGGGGTTAGGTGAGGGGACTGAGTTAGCCCCTGGGTCAAGCCCAGGAGCCAAAGTGCACGCTCCATTGAAAGGCCCATCAGCCGAGCCCCCCCAAAACCCACTGTTGCACAAGCACATTTTGCTTTCCTTTCAAACATTATTTAGTTTTGTCCCAAACATTATTTAGTTTTTAACGCCCATTATT
>CAMPSB010000636.1:0-15000 GCA_946959425.1 Argyrosomus regius | reverse complement strand
GGTGGCACCCCTGTCCTCCTACGACCTTCGGTTCCCGAGATACGGCCACTTTTTGGGTGACAAAATATGCATCTCGGGAACCGTAGGTCGTAGAGACTCGGGGACAAGTCCAGCGTGTTCAGAAGGGTCGAATTATGTTCGACGGATGATGGTTCCAAGTCTCTAGGACGTACGGTTGAGGAGTTATTCAGGAAAAACCGCGGCCATTAAGTTACAATGGGACGGGTCCACGAACTTCGAAGGTCCATAACTTTTGAACGGAAGGTCGTAGAGCCATGAGACCTTGCTCTACCCCCCATCCGACGAGGTGGGCTTTCCAACGGTGGCACCCCCGTCCTCCTACGACCTTCGGTTCCCGAGATACGGCCAATTTTTGGGTGACGACATATGTATCTCGGGAACCGTAGGTCGTAGAGACTCGGGGACAAGTCCAGCGTGTTCAGAAGGGTCGAATTATGGGTTAGGGTTAGGGTTAGGGGTTAGGTGAGGGGACTGAGTTAGCCCCTGGGTCAAGCCCAGGAGCCAAAGTGCACGCTCCATTGAAAGGCCCATCAGCCGAGCCCCCAAAAACCCACTGTTGCACAAGCACATTTTGCTTTCCTTTCAAACATTATTTAGTTTTGTCCCAAACATTATTTAGTTTTTAACGCCCATTATTTTGGTTTGAAAAAATGCCCAGCACCTAAGTGCCGGGCGTTCAAAAAATTAGACCCAATGGCCTTAATGTTGGTCAGCCTAGGCGCAACGTTTCGGGCTACTTGCCCTTCCTCAGGCGCGCTGACCAATAAATGAAGTGCACTGCCAGCTTGGCTTTTGAGCACTTGCTTCCCCTTTGGCTTCCCCCTGTCCTTCTGTTTGAGTTCTGTCCTACCCTTCCTTTTTATAGGTTTGTGTTCCAATTAGTTTGTGGTAAGTTCCTTTTTCTTTTTCAGGTTAGGGTTAGGGGTTAGGGTTAGGGTTAGGGTTAGGGGTTAGGGTTAGGGTTAGGTATATGGGGCTTCGGGTGTCGTCGGACCCCCGACCGACGAACTTTGAAGGGCCATAACTTTTGAACGGAAGGTCGTAGAGCGATGAAACCGGGCTCTACCCCCCGTCCGACGGGGTGGGCTTTCCAACGGTGGCACCCCCCGTCCTCCTACGACCTTCGGTTCCCGAGATACGGCCACTTTTTGGGTGACAAAATATGCATCTCGGGAACCGTAGGTCGTAGAGACTCGGGGACAAGTCCAGCGTGTTCAGAAGGGTCGAATTATGTTCGACGGATGATGGTTCCAAGTCTCTAGGACGTACGGTTGAGGAGTTATTCAGGAAAAACCGCCGCCATTAAGTTACAATGGGACGGGTCCACGAACTTCGAAGGTCCATAACTTTTGAACGGGAGGTCGTAGAGCCATGAGACCTTGCTCTACCCCCCATCCGACGAGGTGGGCTTTCCAACGGTGGCACCCCGTCCTCCTACGACCTTCGGTTCCCGAGATACGGCCAATTTTTGGGTGACGACATATGTATCTAGGGTTAGGGGGGTTAGGGTTAGGTATATGGGGTTAGGGTTAGGTATATGGGGCAGGGTTAGGGGGTTAGGGTTAGGGTTAGGGTTAGGGTTAGGGTTAGGGTTAGGGTATATGGGGTTTCGGGTGGTGTCGTCGGACCCCCGACCGACGAACTTTGAAGGGCCATAACTTTTGAACGGAAGGTCGTAGAGCGATGAAACCGGGCTCTACCCCCCGTCCGACGGGGTGGGCTTTCCAACGGTGGCACCCCTGTCCTCCTACGACCTTCGGTTCCCGAGATACGGCCACTTTTTGGGTGACAAAATATGCATCTCGGGAACCGTAGGTCGTAGAGACTCGGGGACAAGTCCAGCGTGTTCAGAAGGGTCGAATTATGTTCGACGGATGATGGTTCCAAGTCTCTAGGACGTACGGTTGAGGAGTTATTCAGGAAAAACCGCGGCCATTAAGTTACAATGGGACGGGTCCACGAACTTCGAAGGTCCATAACTTTTGAACGGAAGGTCGTAGAGCCATGAGACCTTGCTCTACCCCCCCATCCGACGAGGTGGGCTTTCCAACGGTGGCACCCCCGGTCCTCCTACGACCTTCGGTTCCCGAGATACGGCCAATTTTTGGGTGACGACATATGTATCTCGGGAACCGTAGGTCGTAGAGACTCGGGGACAAGTCCAGCGTGTTCAGAAGGGTCGAATTATGGGTTAGGGTTAGGGTTAGGGGTTAGGTGAGGGGACTGAGTTAGCCCCTGGGTCAAGCCCAGGAGCCAAAGTGCACGCTCCATTGAAAGGCCCATCAGCCGAGCCCCCCAAAACCCACTGTTGCACAAGCACATTTTGCTTTCCTTTCAAACATTATTTAGTTTTGTCCCAAACATTATTTAGTTTTTAACGCCCATTATTTTGGTTTGAAAAATGCCCAGCACCTAAGTGCCGGGCGTTCAAAAAAATTAGACCCAATGGCCTTAATGTTGGTCAGCCTAGGCGCAACGTTTCGGGCTACTTGCCCTTCCTCAGGCGCGCTGACCAATAAATGAAGTGCACTGCCAGCTTGGCTTTTGAGCACTTGCTTCCCCTTTGGCTTCCCCTGTCCTTCTGTTTGAGTTCTGTCCTACCCTTCCTTTTTATAGGTTTGTGTTCCAATTAGTTTGTGGTAAGTTCCTTTTTCTTTTTCAGGTTCCTTCCTTTACAGGTTCCCAGGTAAGGGTTAGGGTTAGGGTTAGGTTAGGGTTAGGGTTAGGGTTAGGGTTAGGGTTAGGGTTAGGGTTAGGGTTAGGGTTAGGGTTAGGGTTAGGTATATGGGGTTTCGGGTGTCGTCGGACCCCGACCGACGAACTTTGAAGGGCCATAACTTTTGAACGGAAGGTCGTAGAGCGATGAAACCGGGCTCTACCCCCCGTCCGACGGGGTGGGCTTTCCAACGGTGGCACCCCTGTCCTCCTACGACCTTCGGTTCCCGAGATACGGCCACTTTTTGGGTGACAAAATATGCATCTCGGGAACCGTAGGTCGTAGAGACTCGGGGACAAGTCCAGCGTGTTCAGAAGGGTCGAATTATGTTCGACGGATGATGGTTCCAAGTCTCTAGGACGTACGGTTGAGGAGTTATTCAGGAAAAACCGCGGCCATTAAGTTACAATGGGACGGGTCCACGAACTTCGAAGGTCCATAACTTTTGAACGGAAGGTCGTAGAGCCATGAGACCTTGCTCTACCCCCCATCCGACGAGGTGGGCTTTCCAACGGTGGCACCCCCGTCCTCCTACGACCTTCGGTTCCCGAGATACGGCCAATTTTTGGGTGACGACATATGTATCTCGGGAACCGTAGGGTCGTAGAGACTCGGGGACAAGTCCAGCGTGTTCAGAAGGGTCGAATTATGGGTTAGGGTTAGGGTTAGGGGTTAGGTGAGGGGACTGAGTTAGCCCCTGGGTCAAGCCCAGGAGCCAAAGTGCACGCTCCATTGAAAGGCCCATCAGCCGAGCCCCCCAAAACCCACTGTTGCACAAGCACATTTTGCTTTCCTTTCAAACATTATTTAGTTTTGTCCCAAACATTATTTAGTTTTTAACGCCCATTATTTTGGTTTGAAAAATGCCCAGCACCTAAGTGCCGGGCGTTCAAAAAATTAGACCCAATGGCCTTAATGTTGGTCAGCCTAGGCGCAACGTTTCGGGCTACTTGCCCTTCCTCAGGCGCGCTGACCAATAAATGAAGTGCACTGCCAGCTTGGCTTTTGAGCACTTGCTTCCCCTTTGGCTTCCCCTGTCCTTCTGTTTGAGTTCTGTCCTACCCTTCCTTTTTATAGGTTTGTGTTCCAATTAGTTTGTGGTAAGTTCCTTTTTCTTTTTCAGGTTAGGGTTAGGGGTTAGGGTTAGGGTTAGGGTTAGGGGTTAGGGTTAGGGTTAGGTATATGGGGCTTCGGGTGTCGTCGGACCCCCGACCGACGAACTTTGAAGGGCCATAACTTTTGAACGGAAGGTCGTAGAGCGATGAAACCGGGCTCTACCCCCGTCCGACGGGGTGGGCTTTCCAACGGTGGCACCCCCGTCCTCCTACGACCTTCGGTTCCCGAGATACGGCCACTTTTTGGGTGACAAAATATGCATCTCGGGAACCGTAGGTCGTAGAGACTCGGGGACAAGTCCAGCGTGTTCAGAAGGGTCGAATTATGTTCGACGGATGATGGTTCCAAGTCTCTAGGACGTACGGTTGAGGAGTTATTCAGGAAAAACCGCCGCCATTAAGTTACAATGGGACGGGTCCACGAACTTCGAAGGTCCATAACTTTTGAACGGGAGGTCGTAGAGCCATGAGACCTTGCTCTACCCCCCCATCCGACGAGGTGGGCTTTCCAACGGTGGCACCCCGTCCTCCTACGACCTTCGGTTCCCGAGATACGGCCAATTTTTGGGTGACGACATATGTATCTAGGGTTAGGGGGTTAGGGTTAGGTATATGGGGTTAGGGTTAGGTATATGGGGCAGGGTTAGGGGGTTAGGGTTAGGGTTAGGGTTGGGTTAGGGTTAGGGTTAGGGTTAGGTATATGGGGTTTCGGGTGTCGCTAGACCCCCGACCGACGAACTTTGAAGGGCCATAACTTTTGAACGGAAGGTCGTAGAGCGATGAAACCGGGCTCTACCCCCGTCCGACGGGGTGGGCTTTCCAACGGTGGCACCCCTGTCCTCCTACGACCTTCGGTTCCCGAGATACGGCCACTTTTTGGGTGACAAAATATGCATCTCGGGAACCGTAGGTCGTAGAGACTCGGGGACAAGTCCAGCGTGTTCAGAAGGGTCGAATTATGTTCGACGGATGATGGTTCCAAGTCTCTAGGACGTACGGTTGAGGAGTTATTCAGGAAAAACCGCGGCCATTAAGTTACAATGGGACGGGTCCACGAACTTCGAAGGTCCATAACTTTTGAACGGAAGGTCGTAGAGCCATGAGACCTTGCTCTACCCCCCCATCCGACGAGGTGGGCTTTCCAACGGTGGCACCCCCGTCCTCCTACGACCTTCGGTTCCCGAGATACGGCCAATTTTTGGGTGACGACATATGTATCTCGGGAACCGTAGGTCGTAGAGACTCGGGGACAAGTCCAGCGTGTTCAGAAGGGTCGAATTATGGGTTAGGGTTAGGGTTAGGGGTTAGGTGAGGGGACTGAGTTAGCCCCCTGGGTCAAGCCCAGGAGCCAAAGTGCACGCTCCATTGAAAGGCCCATCAGCCGAGCCCCCCAAAACCCACTGTTGCACAAGCACATTTTGCTTTCCTTTCAAACATTATTTAGTTTTGTCCCAAACATTATTTAGTTTTTAACGCCCATTATTTTGGTTTGAAAAATGCCCAGCACCTAAGTGCCGGGCGTTCAAAAAATTAGACCCAATGGCCTTAATGTTGGTCAGCCTAGGCGCAACGTTTCGGGCTACTTGCCCTTCCTCAGGCGCGCTGACCAATAAATGAAGTGCACTGCCAGCTTGGCTTTTGAGCACTTGCTTCCCCTTTGGCTTCCCCTGTCCTTCTGTTTGAGTTCTGTCCTACCCTTCCTTTTTATAGGTTTGTGTTCCAATTAGTTTGTGGTAAGTTCCTTTTTCTTTTTCAGGTTCCTTCCTTTACAGGTTCCCAGGTAAGGGTTAGGGTTAGGGTTAGGGTTAGGGTTAGGGTTAGGGTTAGGTATATGGGGTTTCGGGTGTCGTCGGACCCCCGACCGACGAACTTTGAAGGGCCATAACTTTTGAACGGAAGGTCGTAGAGCGATGAAACCGGGCTCTACCCCCCCGTCCGACGGGGTGGGCTTTCCAACGGTGGCACCCCTGTCCTCCTACGACCTTCGGTTCCCGAGATACGGCCACTTTTTGGGTGACAAAATATGCATCTCGGGAACCGTAGGTCGTAGAGACTCGGGGACAAGTCCAGCGTGTTCAGAAGGGTCGAATTATGTTCGACGGATGATGGTTCCAAGTCTCTAGGACGTACGGTTGAGGAGTTATTCAGGAAAAACCGCGGCCATTAAGTTACAATGGGACGGGTCCACGAACTTCGAAGGTCCATAACTTTTGAACGGAAGGTCGTAGAGCCATGAGACCTTGCTCTACCCCCCATCCGACGAGGTGGGCTTTCCAACGGTGGCACCCCCGTCCTCCTACGACCTTCGGTTCCCGAGATACGGCCAATTTTTGGGTGACGACATATGTATCTCGGGAACCGTAGGTCGTAGAGACTCGGGGACAAGTCCAGCGTGTTCAGAAGGGTCGAATTATGGGTTAGGGTTAGGGTTAGGGGTTAGGTGAGGGGACTGAGTTAGCCCCTGGGTCAAGCCCAGGAGCCAAAGTGCACGCTCCATTGAAAGGCCCATCAGCCGAGCCCCCCAAAACCCACTGTTGCACAAGCACATTTTGCTTTCCTTTCAAACATTATTTAGTTTTGTCCCAAACATTATTTAGTTTTTAACGCCCATTATTTTGGTTTGAAAAATGCCCAGCACCTAAGTGCCGGGCGTTCAAAAAATTAGACCCAATGGTCTTAATGTTGGTCAGCCTAGGCGCAACGTTTCGGGCTACTTGCCCTTCCTCAGGCGCGCTGACCAATAAATGAAGTGCACTGCCAGCTTGGCTTTTGAGCACTTGCTTCCCCTTTGGCTTCCCCTGTCCTTCTGTTTGAGTTCTGTCCTACCCTTCCTTTTTATAGGTTTGTGTTCCAATTAGTTTGTGGTAAGTTCCTTTTTCTTTTTCAGGTTCCTTCCTTTACAGGTTCCCAGGTAAGGGTTAGGGTTAGGGTTAGGGTTAGGTTAGGTTAGGGTTAGGGTTAGGGTTAGGTTAGGAGTTAGGTTAGGGTTAGGTTAGGGTTAGGTTAGGTTAGGGTTAGGGTTAGGGTTAGGGTTAGGGTTAGGGTTAGGGTTAGGGTTAGGGTTAGGGTTAGGGTTAGGGTTAGGGTTAGGCCAGGCCAGGGTTAGGGGTTAGGGTTAGGCCAGGGTTAGGGTTAGGGTTAGGGTTAGGTTAGGCCAGGTCAGGCGAGGCCAGGCCAGGCCAGGCCAGCCAGGCCAGGCCAGGCCAGGCCAGGCCAGGCCAGGCCAGGCCAGGCCAGGCCAGGCCAGGCCAGGCCAGGCCAGGCCAGGCCAGGCCAGGCCAGGCCAGGCCAGGCCAGGCCAGGCCAGGCCAGGCCAGGCCAGGCCAGGCCAGGCCAGGCCAGGCCAGGGCCAGGCCAGGCCAGGCCAGGCCAGGCCAGGCCAGGCCAGGCCAGGCCAGGCCAGGCCAGGCCAGGCCAGGCCAGGCCAGGCCAGGCCAGGCCAGGCCAGGCCAGGCCAGGCCAGGCCAGGCCAGGCCAGGCCAGGCCAGGCCAGGCCAGGCCAGGCCAGGGCCAGGCCAGGCCAGGCCAGGCCAGGCCAGGCCAGGCCAGGCCAGGGCCAGGCCAGGCCAGGGCCAGGCCAGGCCAGGCCAGGCCAGGCCAGGCCAGGCCAGGCCAGGCCAGGGCCAGGCCAGGCCAGGCCAGGCCAGGCCAGGCCAGGGCCAGGCCAGGCCAGGCCAGGCCAGGCCAGGCCAGGCCAGGCCAGGCCAGGCCAGGCCAGGCCAGGCCAGGCCAGGCCAGGCCAGGCCAGGCCAGGGCCAGGCCAGGCCAGGCCAGGCCAGGGCCAGGCCAGGCCAGGCCAGGCCAGGCCAGGCCAGGCCAGGCCAGGCCAGGCCAGGCCAGGCCAGGCCAGGCCAGGCCAGGCCAGGCCAGGCCAGGCCAGGCCAGGCCAGGGCCAGGCCAGGCCAGGGCCAGGCCAGGCCAGGGCCAGGCCAGGCCAGGCCAGGCCAGGGCCAGGGCCAGGCCAGGCCAGGCCAGGGCCAGGCCAGGCCAGGCCAGGCCAGGCCAGGCCAGGCCAGGCCAGGCCAGGCCAGGCCAGGCCAGGCCAGGCCAGGCCAGGCCAGGCCAGGCCAGGGCCAGGCCAGGCCAGGCCAGGCCAGGCCAGGCCAGGCCAGGCCAGGCCAGGCCAGGGCCAGGCCAGGCCAGGCCAGGCCAGGCCAGGCCAGGCCAGGCCAGGCCAGGCCAGGCCAGGCCAGGCCAGGCCAGGCCAGGCCAGGCCAGGCCAGGCCAGGCCAGGCCAGGCCAGGCCAGGCCAGGCCAGGCCAGGCCAGGCCAGGCCAGGCCAGGCCAGGCCAGGCCAGGCCAGGCCAGGCCAGGCCAGGGCCAGGCCAGGCCAGGCCAGGCCAGGCCAGGCCAGGGCCAGGCCAGGCCAGGCCAGGCCAGGCCAGGCCAGGCCAGGCCAGGGCCAGGCCAGGCCAGGCCAGGCCAGGCCAGGCCAGGCCAGGCCAGGCCAGGCCAGGCCAGGCCAGGCCAGGCCAGGGCCAGGCCAGGCCAGGCCAGGCCAGGCCAGGCCAGGCCAGGCCAGGCCAGGCCAGGGCCAGGCCAGGCCAGGCCAGGCCAGGCCAGGCCAGGCCAGGCCAGGCCAGGCCAGGCCAGGCCAGGCCAGGCCAGGCCAGGCCAGGGCCAGGCCAGGCCAGGCCAGGCCAGGGCCAGGCCAGGCCAGGCCAGGCCAGGCCAGGCCAGGCCAGGCCAGGGCCAGGCCAGGCCAGGCCAGGCCAGGCCAGGCCAGGCCAGGCCAGGCCAGGCCAGGGCCAGGCCAGGCCAGGCCAGGCCAGGCCAGGCCAGGCCAGGCCAGGGCCAGGGCCAGGGCCAGGCCAGGCCAGGCCAGGGCCAGGCCAGGCCAGGCCAGGGCCAGGCCAGGCCAGGCCAGGCCAGGCCAGGCCAGGCCAGGCCAGGCCAGGCCAGGCCAGGCCAGGCCAGGCCAGGCCAGGCCAGGCCAGGCCAGGCCAGGCCAGGCCAGGCCAGGCCAGGCCAGGCCAGGCCAGGCCAGGCCAGGCCAGGCCAGGCCAGGCCAGGGCCAGGGCCAGGGCCAGGCCAGGGCCAGGGCCAGGCCAGGGCCAGGCCAGGCCAGGCCAGGCCAGGCCAGGCCAGGCCAGGCCAGGCCAGGCCAGGCCAGGCCAGGCCAGGCCAGGCCAGGCCAGGGCCAGGCCAGGCCAGGCCAGGCCAGGCCAGGCCAGGCCAGGCCAGGCCAGGCCAGGCCAGGCCAGGCCAGGCCAGGCCAGGCCAGGCCAGGCCAGGCCAGGCCAGGCCAGGCCAGGCCAGGCCAGGCCAGGCCAGGCCAGGCCAGGGCCAGGCCAGGCCAGGCCAGGGCCAGGCCAGGCCAGGCCAGGCCAGGCCAGGCCAGGCCAGGCCAGGCCAGGCCAGGCCAGGCCAGGCCAGGCCAGGCCAGGGCCAGGCCAGGGCCAGGCCAGGCCAGGCCAGGCCAGGCCAGGCCAGGCCAGGCCAGGCCAGGCCAGGGCCAGGGCCAGGCCAGGCCAGGCCAGGCCAGGCCAGGCCAGGCCAGGCCAGGCCAGGCCAGGCCAGGCCAGGCCAGGCCAGGCCAGGCCAGGCCAGGCCAGGGCCAGGCCAGGCCAGGCCAGGCCAGGCCAGGCCAGGCCAGGCCAGGCCAGGCCAGGCCAGGCCAGGCCAGGCCAGGCCAGGCCAGGCCAGGCCAGGCCAGGGCCAGGCCAGGCCAGGCCAGGCCAGGCCAGGGCCAGGGCCAGGGCCAGGGCCAGGCCAGGCCAGGCCAGGCCAGGCCAGGCCAGGCCAGGCCAGGCCAGGCCAGGGCCAGGCCAGGCCAGGCCAGGCCAGGCCAGGCCAGGCCAGGCCAGGCCAGGCCAGGGCCAGGCCAGGGCCAGGCCAGGCCAGGCCAGGCCAGGCCAGGCCAGGCCAGGCCAGGCCAGGCCAGGCCAGGCCAGGCCAGGCCAGGCCAGGGCCAGGCCAGGCCAGGCCAGGGCCAGGCCAGGCCAGGCCAGGCCAGGCCAGGCCAGGCCAGGCCAGGCCAGGCCAGGCCAGGCCAGGCCAGGCCAGGCCAGGCCAGGCCAGGCCAGGCCAGGCCAGGCCAGGCCAGGGCCAGGCCAGGCCAGGCCAGGCCAGGCCAGGCCAGGCCAGGCCAGGGCCAGGCCAGGCCAGGCCAGGCCAGGCCAGGCCAGGCCAGGCCAGGCCAGGCCAGGCCAGGCCAGGCCAGGCCAGGCCAGGGCCAGGGCCAGGCCAGGCCAGGCCAGGCCAGGCCAGGCCAGGCCAGGCCAGGCCAGGCCAGGCCAGGCCAGGCCAGGCCAGGCCAGGCCAGGCCAGGCCAGGCCAGGCCAGGCCAGGCCAGGCCAGGCCAGGCCAGGCCAGGCCAGGCCAGGCCAGGGCCAGGCCAGGCCAGGCCAGGCCAGGGCCAGGCCAGGCCAGGCCAGGCCAGGCCAGGCCAGGCCAGGGCCAGGCCAGGCCAGGCCAGGCCAGGCCAGGCCAGGCCAGGCCAGGCCAGGCCAGGCCAGGCCAGGCCAGGCCAGGCCAGGCCAGGCCAGGCCAGGCCAGGCCAGCCAGGCCAGGCCAGGCCAGGCCAGGCCAGGCCAGGCCAGGCCAGGGCCAGGCCAGGCCAGGCCAGGCCAGGCCAGGCCAGGCCAGGCCAGGCCAGGCCAGGGCCAGGCCAGGCCAGGGCCAGGGCCAGGCCAGGCCAGGCCAGGCCAGGGCCAGGCCAGGCCAGGCCAGGGCCAGGCCAGGCCAGGCCAGGCCAGGCCAGGGCCAGGCCAGGCCAGGCCAGGCCAGGCCAGGCCAGGCCAGGCCAGGCCAGGCCAGGGCCAGGCCAGGGCCAGGCCAGGGCCAGGCCAGGCCAGGCCAGGCCAGGCCAGGCCAGGGCCAGGCCAGGCCAGGCCAGGCCAGGGCCAGGCCAGGCCAGGCCAGGCCAGGCCAGGCCAGGGCCAGGCCAGGCCAGGCCAGGCCAGGCCAGGCCAGGCCAGGCCAGGCCAGGGCCAGGCCAGGCCAGGCCAGGCCAGGCCAGGCCAGGCCAGGGCCAGGCCAGGGCCAGGCCAGGGCCAGGCCAGGCCAGGCCAGGCCAGGCCAGGCCAGGCCAGGCCAGGCCAGGCCAGGCCAGGGCCAGGCCAGGCCAGGCCAGGCCAGGCCAGGCCAGGGCCAGGCCAGGCCAGGCCAGGCCAGGCCAGGCCAGGGCCAGGCCAGGCCAGGCCAGGCCAGGCCAGGCCAGGCCAGGCCAGGCCAGGGCCAGGGCCAGGCCAGGCCAGGCCAGGCCAGGCCAGGCCAGGCCAGGCCAGGCCAGGCCAGGCCAGGGCCAGGCCAGGCCAGGCCAGGCCAGGCCAGGCCAGGCCAGGCCAGGCCAGGCCAGGCCAGGCCAGGCCAGGCCAGGCCAGGCCAGGGCCAGGCCAGGGCCAGGCCAGGCCAGGGCCAGGCCAGGCCAGGCCAGGCCAGGCCAGGCCAGGCCAGGGCCAGGCCAGGCCAGGCCAGGCCAGGGCCAGGCCAGGCCAGGCCAGGCCAGGCCAGGCCAGGCCAGGCCAGGCCAGGGCCAGGCCAGGGCCAGGCCAGGCCAGGCCAGGCCAGGCCAGGCCAGGCCAGGCCAGGCCAGGGCCAGGCCAGGCCAGGCCAGGCCAGGCCAGGGCCAGGCCAGGCCAGGCCAGGCCAGGCCAGGCCAGGCCAGGCCAGGCCAGGCCAGGCCAGGCCAGGCCAGGCCAGGCCAGGGCCAGGCCAGGCCAGGCCAGGCCAGGCCAGGCCAGGCCAGGCCAGGCCAGGCCAGGCCAGGCCAGGCCAGGCCAGGCCAGGCCAGGCCAGGCCAGGCCAGGCCAGGCCAGGCCAGGGCCAGGCCAGGCCAGGCCAGGCCAGGCCAGGCCAGGCCAGGCCAGGCCAGGCCAGGGCCAGGCCAGGCCAGGCCAGGCCAGGGCCAGGGCCAGGGCCAGGCCAGGCCAGGCCAGGCCAGGCCAGGCCAGGCCAGGCCAGGCCAGGGCCAGGCCAGGCCAGGCCAGGGCCAGGCCAGGCCAGGCCAGGCCAGGCCAGGCCAGGCCAGGCCAGGCCAGGCCAGGCCAGGCCAGGGCCAGGCCAGGCGCCAGGCCAGGCCAGGCCAGGGCCAGGCCAGGCCAGGCCAGGGCCAGGCCAGGCCAGGGCCAGGGCCAGGGCCAGGGCCAGGCCAGGCCAGGCCAGGCCAGCCAGGCCAGGGCCAGGCCAGGCCAGGCCAGGCCAGGCCAGGCCAGGGCCAGGCCAGGCCAGGCCAGGCCAGGCCAGGCCAGGGCCAGGCCAGGCCAGGCCAGGCCAGGCCAGGCCAGGCCAGGGCCAGGCCAGGCCAGGCCAGGCCAGGCCAGGCCAGGGCCAGGCCAGGGCCAGGCCAGGCCAGGCCAGGGCCAGGCCAGGCCAGGGCCAGGCCAGGCCAGGCCAGGCCAGGCCAGGCCAGGGCCAGGCCAGGCCAGGCCAGGGCCAGGCCAGGCCAGGCCAGGCCAGGCCAGGGCCAGGCCAGGGCCAGGCCAGGCCAGGCCAGGGCCAGGCCAGGCCAGGCCAGGCCAGGCCAGGGCCAGGCCAGGCCAGGCCAGGCCAGGGCCAGGCCAGGCCAGGCCAGGCCAGGCCAGGCCAGGCCAGGCCAGGCCAGGGCCAGGCCAGGCCAGGCCAGGCCAGGCCAGGCCAGGCCAGGCCAGGCCAGGGCCAGGCCAGGCCAGGGCCAGGCCAGGCCAGCCAGGCCAGGGCCAGGCCAGGGCCAGGGCCAGGCCAGGCCAGGCCAGGCCAGGCCAGGGCCAGGCCAGGGCCAGGCCAGGCCAGGCCAGGGCCAGGGCCAGGCCAGGCCAGGCCAGGGCCAGGCCAGGGCCAGGCCAGGCCAGGCCAGGCCAGGCCAGGCCAGGGCCAGGCCAGGGCCAGGCCAGGGCCAGGCCAGGCCAGGCCAGGGCCAGGCCAGGGCCAGGCCAGGCCAGGCCAGGCCAGGCCAGGCCAGGCCAGGCCAGGGCCAGGCCAGGGCCAGGCCAGGCCAGGCCAGGGCCAGGCCAGGCCAGGCCAGGCCAGGGCCAGGCCAGGGCCAGGCCAGGCCAGGGCCAGGCCAGGGCCAGGGCCAGGCCAGGGCCAGGCCAGGCCAGGCCAGGCCAGGGCCAGGGCCAGGCCAGGCCAGGCCAGGGCCAGGCCAGGGCCAGGCCAGGCCAGGGCCAGGCCAGGCCAGGCCAGGCCAGGGCCAGGCCAGGCCAGGGCCAGGGCCAGGGCCAGGCCAGGCCAGGGCCAGGCCAGGCCAGGCCAGGGCCAGGCCAGGGCCAGGCCAGGGCCAGGCCAGGCCAGGCCAGGGCCAGGCCAGGCCAGGGCCAGGCCAGGCCAGGCCAGGCCAGGCCAGGCCAGGCCAGGCCAGGCCAGGCCAGGGCCAGGCCAGGCCAGGCCAGGCCAGGCCAGGGCCAGGCCAGGCCAGGCCAGGCCAGGCCAGGCCAGGGCCAGGCCAGGCCAGGCCAGGCCAGGCCAGGGCCAGGGCCAGGCCAGGCCAGGCCAGGCCAGGGCCAGGCCAGGCCAGGGCCAGGGCCAGGCCAGGCCAGGCCAGGGCCAGGCCAGGCCAGGCCAGGCCAGGGCCAGGCCAGGCCAGGGCCAGGCCAGGCCAGGCCAGGGCCAGGCCAGGCCAGGCCAGGGCCAGGCCAGGGCCAGGCCAGGCCAGGCCAGGGCCAGGCCAGGGCCAGGCCAGGCCAGGCCAGGGCCAGGGCCAGGCCAGGCCAGGGCCAGGCCAGGCCAGGCCAGGCCAGGGCCAGGCCAGGCCAGGGCCAGGGCCAGGGCCAGGGCCAGGCCAGGGCCAGGGCCAGGCCAGGCCAGGCCAGGGCCAGGGCCAGGCCAGGCCAGGGCCAGGCCAGGGCCAGGCCAGGCCAGGCCAGGCCAGGGCCAGGCCAGGCCAGGGCCAGGCCAGGCCAGGCCAGGGCCAGGCCAGGCCAGGCCAGGCCAGGCCAGGCCAGGCCAGGCCAGGCCAGGCCAGGCCAGGCCAGGCCAGGGCCAGGCCAGGCCAGGGCCAGGGCCAGGCCAGGCCAGGGCCAGGGCCAGGCCAGGCCAGGCCAGGCCAGGGCCAGGCCAGGGCCAGGCCAGGGCCAGGGCCAGGGCCAGGGCCAGGCCAGGCCAGGGCCAGGGCCAGGCCAGGGCCAGGCCAGGCCAGGCCAGGCCAGGGCCAGGGCCAGGCCAGGCCAGGCCAGGCCAGGGCCAGGGCCAGGCCAGGCCAGGCCAGGGCCAGGCCAGGGCCAGGGCCAGGCCAGGGCCAGGCCAGGCCAGGCCAGGGCCAGGGCCAGGCCAGGGCCAGGGCCAGGGCCAGGGCCAGGGCCAGGCCAGGGCCAGGCCAGGCCAGGCCAGGCCAGGGCCAGGGCCAGGCCAGGCCAGGCCAGGCCAGGCCAGGCCAGGCCAGGGCCAGGCCAGGCCAGGCCAGGGCCAGGCCAGGGCCAGGCCAGGCCAGGCCAGGGCCAGGCCAGGCCAGGCCAGGCCAGGCCAGGGCCAGGCCAGGGCCAGGCCAGGCCAGGGCCAGGCCAGGCCAGGCCAGGCCAGGCCAGGGCCAGGCCAGGCCAGGCCAGGGCCAGGGCCAGGCCAGGCCAGGCCAGGCCAGGCCAGGCCAGGGCCAGGCCAGGCCAGGCCAGGGCCAGGGCCAGGCCAGGCCAGGCCAGGGCCAGGCCAGGCCAGGGCCAGGCCAGGCCAGGCCAGGGCCAGGGCCAGGCCAGGCCAGGCCAGGGCCAGGCCAGGGCCAGGCCAGGGCCAGGCCAGGCCAGGGCCAGGCCAGGCCAGGCCAGGGCCAGGCCAGGCCAGGGCCAGGCCAGGCCAGGCCAGGCCAGGCCAGGCCAGGCCAGGGCCAGGCCAGGCCAGGCCAGGGCCAGGCCAGGGCCAGGCCAGGCCAGGCCAGGGCCAGGCCAGGCCAGGCCAGGCCAGGCCAGGGCCAGGCCAGGCCAGGCCAGGCCAGGCCAGGGCCAGGCCAGGCCAGGCCAGGGCCAGGGCCAGGCCAGGCCAGGCCAGGCCAGGCCAGGCCAGGCCAGGGCCAGGGCCAGGCCAGGCCAGGCCAGGGCCAGGGCCAGGCCAGGCCAGGGCCAGGCCAGGCCAGGGCCAGGCCAGGCCAGGGCCAGGCCAGGCCAGGGCCAGGGCCAGGGCCAGGGCCAGGCCAGGCCAGGCCAGGCCAGGCCAGGGCCAGGGCCAGGCCAGGCCAGGGCCAGGCCAGGCCAGGGCCAGGGCCAGGCCAGGCCAGGCCAGGCCAGGGCCAGGCCAGGCCAG
>CAMPSB010000635.1:0-11520 GCA_946959425.1 Argyrosomus regius | reverse complement strand
CATACTCAACCGTCAGGTTAAGTTTAAAGCAGTTTATTTTCAAGAAACTGTGTGTTTTCATGTTTTAAATTGTTCTATGAGCGATTACTGTTATCTTTGTGCTGCTGCAGTTTCAAGCAGCTAACAGAGCTTTAGCAGCTAAGCTCTCCGCGCCCTTTTCCCAATTCCACTTTGCGTTAGTGGTGCAAATTGAATCATACTCAATCGTCAGGTTAAATCAAAGTCCAATGTTGTGAAATGATACATGGTGTCTTAATTTTATTTTACACTCGTTGATAGACAGCTATCAATGTTGGTACATTTGCTTTTGACTGTTGGCAGATAAGAGTTTTTTGCCTGTTTCAAGCTCCCCTTGCCATGATTCCTTTGTCGTTTTTGCGGGAGAACATTGCAAACGTTGAGGGGTTATGTGTTGCACTGTATGATTCATAGAAGCGAACCACGCTGTGTGTTCAGGTTGTGAAAGGATACATCGTGTCTTAATTTTATTTTACACTCGTTGATAGACAACTATCAATGTTGGTGGATTTGCATTTGACTGTTGGCAGATAAGAATGGTTTTGCCTGTTTCAAGCTCCCCTTGCCATGATTTGTTGTCGTTTTTGCGGGAGAACCTTGCAAACGTTGAGGGGTTATGTGTTGCATTGTAGGATTCACAGAAATGAACCACGCTGTGTGTTCAGGTGTGAGAGTACAAGTTGCAGGCAGACATTTTGCACATATTCATCATTTAAGTGTCTCTTCTATCGGAAGCACAATGTCCCAACGTCGTCTGTTAGTGCCAACACAACCATTATGGATTACTGCAACTCACTTCTCACTGGTCTCCCCCTCAAGTCCCTCCGTAAACTACAGCTTGTGCAAAATGCTGCTGCCCGGATTATCACCAGGACCCCTTCTTCTCATCACATCACCCCTGTTCTCCAGCAGCTTCACTGGCTTCCCATCACCCACCGCATCACCTATAAAATCCTGCTCTTAACATTCAAAGCCCTCCACAACCTCGCCCCTCCTTATCTGACAGAACTTCTCCATGTCAACACACCCAGCCGGACTCTTAGATCATCTTCATCCATCAGCCTCACCATCCCTCCTGCCCGCATGACCACCATGGGGTCCAGAGCCTTCAGCCGTTCCGCCCCCCGCCTCTGGAATTCCCTTCCACCCAACATCCGCAACATTGACACTTTGGCAATTTTCAAATCCCATCTCAAAACCCACCTTTTTCTCCAATCATACCCTCCTTGACTGTCACTCTCTCCAGATTTTTTTTAATTTTTAAACCGAATCTTTTTTTCTTTTTATTGTATCTTTTAGTGTATTACAGTTTGTTAAATGTTTTGATGTCTGTTATGTATTTTAAACCCTGTTTTACCTGTACGGTGACCTTGGGTGTTTTGAAAGGCGCCTATAAATAAAATGTATTATTATTATTATTATGTCTAATTTTGTGTGCGCTGTGTCACTTTGCTCAGACCGATTTGAGACTGTGCAGGAACTTCTTGTACACTTAAAAAAACATTTAGTGGAGGGAAGATCTGTTAAGTGTCCAGTGGCAGGTTGTCAAAAAACATTTACTTTGAGGTCATCATTTACAGCGCACTTGTCTAGGAAACATCCAGACTGTTCAGTGAATAACATAAATGATCTCTACAGAGAAATCACACCACAGTCCTCTGCCACGGCTTGTGAAGAGGTTTCGTAGACAGTGGATGGGGATCCATCAGATCCCAATCTTTGCGGCCGGCAAAGAACTGCTGATTCCTAGACGCTGCTGTCGCCGCTCTGTCTGAGGAGAGCAGAGACGTCAAAGGAATAAAACTGAGGTCAGTTTTCAATGATGTGCCAAACTTTCATGTATGCCAACCCGGGCTCCCACCATGTTTAGGCCATGACATTTTTGAGGGTGTGTTGTCCTATGACCTTGGTCTGTACTTGAATTATTTCATCAAGACCAAGAAATGGTTCACATATACCCTTTTGAACAGGCGAATCAAACAATTCCAGTTCAAAGGTTCAGATGCTCTCTCCAAGCCTTGCACTGTCCAGTCTGGTGCACTCAAACTCTCTGGTAACGCGGTCCAGAATTGGAATTTTTTGAGGCTGTTACCTGTTCTAATTGGCGACAAGGTGCAAAATGCTGATGATGACGTGTGGCAGTTGACTCTCCTGCTCAAAGATATTGTTGATCTAGTTTGTGCACAAAAGATTTCAGTGTCACAGATAGCTTACCTTGAAATCATAGTTCAGGAGTATCTGGATTCAAGGACATGTTTGTTTCCTCATAGTACTCTCAAACCGAAACACCATTACATGAGACATTATCCCTCACTAATCCTGAAATTTCTAACTAAGGACTAAGGATGATGCTGTGTATGTTCTTATGGACTTGCACAAATCCAACTTCCTTCCCAAATATCATCTTTATGCCATTACACCACAAAGTACAGCAATGAAGTGTGTGAACATACAGGCCTTGCTAGATTTTTACCCACTGACTTCATACACCATCGATGCACTTAGAGTCATCCCACTGAAACACAGCGTTTTGTCCATGTGATTTTTGCAATGTTTGAATGATGAGTTTTATGTAGTTCTATTTTTTTGATTTTCTATATCTGTAGTCATATTGGGCACACCTCTAACTTCAATATGAATTAGTCCCAAACTACAATGTTCTGAAGTAAATGTAGTAAATCAGCTACATTTTGTAAATATTTACTTATACATCTTAAATGAAATTTGTACAGATGTCCAAATCATTTCTACACTCTGCCATCACGGAGGCCTTGCCTGACCTGCCAGATGCTACAAGGGAGATCTTGGAGGAAACTCTCCAATCTCTAGGGGTGGAGACCCCTGATGACTTCCAGTTTTTGAAAGAAGATGATTTGTTGTCAGCCTTGAGGCCCATACAAGCCAGGAAGCTGGTTGCTGCATGGAGTCTGAAATGTAAGTTTAACGTCATTGTTCAACATCCTGACTGCTTGGTGGTTTTATGATGTGATCAGTTCTCAACATTGCTATTAAAATGTAAAACCATTCATGTTGTGTCTGTTTCATGTATATGCATTTTTAAAGGTCCGGCCCAAGAAAGTGGTTGCCTTACTGCCTCACCAGGACCTTCCCAATCCATGATGTCTCTGTTGCCAACGTCGTCGTCCAGCAGCTGTCAGAGCCCAAGTGGCAGTTTGCCAGAGTCATTCACAATACCATGGGAACAGTTCCCAGAGGCTTTGACACAGGCTTTGGAGAGGGAAAGGCGTCCAAATCCAAGTCTGAGGAAAGAGATGGTGAGAATTGTGGTCCGCGAAATGATGAAAGTAACCACGTCTTTAAGCAAGAAGAATGCTGCTGATGTGGCTAGGAAATTGGTGGCTAAATACCCCAAGTCACTTCAAGATGTGGTATGAGGTATGGCTCCCTCGTGAAACAAATTCAAAATCGGATCGAAAATGTGAAAAGACCTACAACACCAAAAATTAAAAAAAGAAAATCACATGACTCTGACACTGACGAAGTCCCACCTGAAAAACGTGCAGCGATTCAAGACACCTATGGGTGCATCCGTTGGCATGTGAAGTTTATGCCCCTTGGGGAAACGGCCGAAACCCAGCAGCAGAAGAAAGATGAGCTTAAAAATCTGTTCAGCCAGAATGAACAAAGCGCAGGTCCTTTGAAAATGCTGATGAAGTCCACATTCTACAGCCAGCGACAAGACGTGAACCAAGGGAAAGACATGAAGTACCTCCAGGAAAACTGGCCATATTGGTTTCATGACATTGGCATGAATGTTCACTTTAACGAGCTCACTGGAGTTGACCTGAAGGAAAGCTTCTTGAAAAATGTGGAACAGAAGGGGGAAAGGCTCTTGCACTTCATGAAGACAGTTGCTGTCAACAAATCCAAAAGATTCTACCAAGCTGCAACAAAGCTACAGATTATGATGGGAGAACAGGCAGTTAGCACACAGGTCACAGAGATGGTGCTGCTTCTTCTGGCTTATTTTGACGAGAGAGATGATGTGATGTTCCATTACGTGGAGGACATTTGCCTGGCTGAAGAAGTGGTCATGGACCGAGTTCCCTTGACTCCAACGATTGTTGTATGTGGTAAGTTAACCGTACTCACCTGAGTTGGAGAGGAAAGCCTGACACGTGCAGTAGATGTTGTCTGGGTATAATGAATTCACACCCCTTTTTTCTGATTGTGTGGGTTTCTTCGTACATACTTGTTTTCACACTTGCATGTGACACAATGCATGAGTTAGTGACTGACGTGAAAATGTAAACCTAATTTCTGGATTATTTTAATTTTCTTTCTTTTTTTTCTTTTAAGGACAATCCTGCTTTTCCGCCAGAAGGATGATGCTTAGTGTGGATCGCGTCATCGTTAACGACAACATCTCTTCCTTCATCACGTCTTTGTGCATGATGTTTGGCTCTTACTACTGCTTCAACATCCATTATCCCTCAGCACTTGCTTCAACCCTGGAGTTTCTACAGAGGTAAGTTTTCTTTTTTTTTAATTTATTCATTTTTTATTTATTTATTTTAACCATTGTTTTGTTCTATTTATTTAGTCATTTCACAATGTGCATACAAATACCTACAGGGCCTATGCTGCCCTCGCACTGTGTTCCTATTTTGCAGAACTAGACAGGTAGCTAACAGTAGAATGATTGCATGTTTGGAAGTGCTTTTATCCTTTTATTATTCCATACATTCACTCTCTCTACAACTGCAAGAAAATAAGAAACAAACATGCATACATTTGACATACTAAATTAATCACACACAACGTAAATCCACATCACAATCATGGTGTTGAAATCTATTTTTAGCCCAACACAGAACATGACGAGACTAGTATTACATAGTATACAATGTCCAAGCCTCCAGTGTTACAAATGAAAGCAGATGGGGAGCAGAAAACTGTGGCATAAATAAAGTTGCAGTATTTAATCTAAATGTAAACTAGTTAGGAAGTGAAAAATTGCATGGAAGGCGCAGTACCACAAGGTGGCGGTCTACAAGGTGACGGTATTCATCATATAAAATACTGGGGGTCATGGTAAACTAAGTTAAAACTTCAAATAGAAGGCAGAACAGGGCTAATCTGCCCCAGGGAGATTACTAACCAACCCATTAATGTATGGTTTGAATGGTATTATTGACTTGAAAATAATAGACCAAAATTTCTACCTGATTTTACTTGTGATCCAGTAGAAATGCTTAACATGTTTTGAATTTGTAAAGGGGAAGCCAATTATACCACTCCAACCAGACATGTTCTGCTTCAGTCCTCTACTGTGGAGACAGAGCTCATGAAGAGTTATGTTCCTGTAATTTGCAATTTATGGAAATGGAAATGCATTATCTACCTCGAACATGTAATGCGAAATCTTAACATTCTGATTCAAGTTAAGCAAAAAATGGAGGCCCCATTGCTCCCCGCCTACCAATAAAGTATTAATTAAAGGAAAACTGTAACCTCACACTAATCCTTTCCTTTGTTGTTGTGGAGGCAGTTGTATCATGTATTTGTGTTTTCTCTGTACGGTTGTTTCATGTATACATGTGTTTCCTCTGTCTTCTCTGTATTCCTAGATGTTTCTTCTCTATAAATCCAGAGAGGGGGACCAAAGTGGAGCGAACCAGTGCTACGCGCTTGCATGTAAATGCCAGAGTCCTGACGTTGATTCAGGACCTCTCAGACCACGAATGGCGATCCATTTAAAAAGGTACTAGTGCTAGTGCAACTATGTTCTTTGGTTATTGACTGACTTTACAAATGAAATTAAAGGGAGAGACAGTGTGAACAGTAACTGTACTGTACTGTTGCTATTGTCCTATTGATTGTCTCGGGACAGTGCCAATTGTCCAGAGACGGTAACGCACTCTCCCACGATGCTACGCATTATCCCGGGACAGCCAGGCATTGTCCCCGGGGCAACCAGGTCCTGTCCAGCGGAGCGAGGCACTGTCCTAAGAGTTAGGCACAGTGCGTGACTGTCCCAGGACAGACAGTGCTGGCTGTCTCGGGACGGTGCCTAGTGTCCAGACAGTCCAACTGCAGCAACAGTACAGAATATTTATTGTTTTCACTGCTACTGATTAATTGAAGTGTGTGTGTGTGTGAGTGTGCGCGCGTGTGCGTGCGTGCGTGTGTGCGTGCCTGCGTGCGTGTGTGTGTGTGTGTGTGTGTGTGTGTGTGTGTGTGTCTTTGTCTTCTCTATTCCCTAGGTGTCCTTTCAGTGACCACAGCAGTTGATGTTTCCCCAGATGTTCTTCAGGGTGTTTTTCTAGATGTTCCAGCCCATGATTGGCGAGCCATTTATAAAGGTGCGTGTGATGGTGCTACTACTACTGTAGTCTTTGATTATTGACTGACTTAACAAATGAAACTAATGGAGATCCTGTATGTTTCTTTCTCGTCTCTATTCCCATAGGTGGTCCTTTGAGTGACAAAAATACGGGGTCAAAGTTCAACTAAGGCAAGACTTCTAACTTCTAGATGTTCCCATCCATGATTGGCGAGCCATTTATAAAGGTGCGTGTGATAGTGCTACTGCTACTGTTGTCTTTGATTATAGACTGACTTAACAAATGAAACTACACAGCGTTGTAAATTATTATGCAAATGACATTTTTCACTGATTTTCCTAAATAGTCAATATAGACAGTCATCCTATTTTTCAAGTCATCAACCATTAGAGTAGTGTTTCTCAACGGGGGCTCTACAGCCCCCCCAGGGGGCGTTGGGGAGCCCTAGGGGGGCGTTGAGAAAGATACAGCTGGGGGTGGTGCTTAGTTGCCATTGGGTTGCATTAGTCTTATCTTTTAATACTAAGGGGGGTGTTGGCAGGCTTATGGTGAGGTCAAGGGGGCCTTGGGAGGCTTATGATGAGGTCCAGGGGGCGTTTATTCAAAAAAGGTTGAGAACCACTGCATTAGAGTATAATTCAAATGTTTTTGAATTAACCTTCCAATGATAACAGTATTTAAAAAAAAAACAAAAAAAAACTTATTACTTAAAACAGAGTTTCAAAACTTTTTAGTCTGGTAAATAACTGAAAATTGTCATTTGTGAAATTAGAGGCATTAGCAGGTTAATGAAATTAAAAGCTATTTCAGTCAAAAAAAATTGTACGGGTCAAGTTTCATTACTAGGTTTTTAGCAATTTCAGCGCGCACACAGATTTGTACAGATAAAGGCACAATAAGATGTTTCTGCCAGATAAATACATCAGATTAAGAAAGCATGTGCTAAAATACAGCAAACAGGTGATATTTGAAGCTGCTGGTAACCCTGTAGTCCCATGAACACCAAGGTGTAATTATGCAGTTATGCATAAACCTTCCATTCGGCCAACCTTAACCAATGCTCACAAGCAGAAAAAACTCCAGAGGGTCTAGAAATACATGGAAACCACATACACAAGTGTATGGATATTTCTTGTAGCATTAGATGGTGCATGGCCATGCATTCAAATTTAATTCAAATTTTCAAATTTTTTTTGTATAGCCCAAAGTCGCAAAATACATTTTGCCTCGGAGGGCTTCACAGTCTGTACAGGGAGTGACACCCTCTGTCCTTAGACCCTCGGTTCGAGTGAGGAAAAACTTGCCCACAAAAAACCCTTTTAACAGGGAAAAAAGTGGAAGAAACCTCAGGAAGAGCCACAGAGGAGGGATCCCTCTCCCAGGACGGACAGACGTGCAGTAGATGTCACGTGTACAGTCAACAAGTCAACAGAAACATTTTGTGTAATTACAATGAAAAATGACAATGGATTACAATGAATGATAAAATGATTACAGTAGCAGTGGAACCTGTGATAGAGATAGAGAGACACAGATGCACAGCAGCAGCAAATCATTAACTAAGTTACTATAAACTGTAATGGAGATCTGGTAACATTAATGACAGTAATAATATATGTAGTGGACGTCATGCAGGACCACAGCAGCAGTCACGATCCACGAGAACCTGCTGGACGAAAGAGCACAGAAACTCCGGGGAAGAAGTTTAGTTAGTAAGATGCATTAATGTACATGTATGACAGACATGTATGTTTACAGATGGTGGTGGTGATGGTGAGAGAGAGAGAGAGAGAGAGAGAGAGAGAGAGAGAGAGGGTTTTCAGTAAAGGGAGATGTGACTGCATCTTCAACCAATACCATGCCTGGCTAGGCATAACCCTGAAAGGAGGAGTCCCCCGGCAGTATAGTCCTATAGCAGCATAACTAAGGGATGACCTGAGCCAGCCCTAACTATAAGCTCTATCAAAAAGGAAAGTCTTAAGTTTACTCTTAAAAGTGTTGACCGTGTCTGCCTCCCGAACCCAAAATGGTAGTTTGTTCCACAGAAGAGGAGCTTGATAGCTGAAAGCTCTGGCTCCCAATCTACTTTTGGAAACTATAGGAACTACAAGGAACCCAGCATTCTGAGAGCGCAGTGTTCTAGAGGGGTAGTAAGGTACTATGAGCTCTTTTAGATATGATGGTGCCTGACCATGAAGAGCTTTGTATGTAAGGAGAAGAATTTTAAATTCTATTCTAGATTTAACAGGTAGCCAATGCAAGGAAGCCAAAATGGGAGAGATGTGATCTCTGATCTTGGTTCCTGTCAGAACACGTGCAGCAGCATTCTGAATTAGCTGCAAAGTCCTAAGAGACTTATTGGAGCAGCCTGATAACAATGAGTTACAATAGTCCAGCCTAGAAGTAACAAATGCGTGGACTAGTTTTTCTGCATCTGCTTGAGATACAATGCGTCTGATTTTGGCAATGTTGCGTAAATGGAAGAATGCAGTCCTTGAAATTTGTTTTATGTGGACATTAAAGGACAAATCCTGATCAAAAACAACTCCAAGATTCTTTGCGGTGGAGCTGGAGGCCAGGGTGATCCCATCTAAGGTAACTAAGTCTCTAGAGAGAGAGTCTCTGATGTTTTTGGGTCCAATTACAAGAACTTCAGTTTTGTCTGAATTTAACATCAGAAAATTGAAGGTCATCCAACTTTTTATATCTTTAAGGCATGCTTGGAGTTTAGTTAATTGATTGGTTTCATCAGGCTTGATCGATAAATATAATTGGGTGTCGTCGGCATAACAATGAAAATTAACGGAGTGATTCCTAATAATGTTCCCTAGAGGAAGCATATATAAACTGAACAGAAGTGGTCCGAGTACAGAACCTTGTGGGACTCCATGACAAACTTTGGTATGCATGGAGGATTCATCATTGACTAGAACAAACTGAGAACGATCTAAAAAATAAGACTTAAACCAGCTTAGGGCGGTTCCTTTGATGCCAATTTGATGTTCCAGTCTCTGTAAAAGAATTTGATGGTCAATGGTGTCAAATGCGGCACTAAGATCTAACAGGACAAGTACAGAGATGAGTCCTTTGTCTGATGCCATTAGGAGGTCGTTTGTAACTTTGACTAGTGCGGTCTCTGTGCTATGATGCACTCTAAATCCTGACTGAAAATCCTCATATAAACTGTTCTTATGGAGAAAGTCGCACAGCTGATTGGCTACAGCTTTCTCAAGTATCTTAGAGAGAAAGGGAAGGTTTGATATCGGTCTGTAATGCATGAAGATGATGTCATTATAGAGCACGGTTCTTATTTTTTTGTCATGGAGGAAAGTGGTCAGTCATTAACTCCACATACTTCCTTAACATTTCCACACATTTGGGCACCCTAAAGGACCCAACCAGGTCTCTCCCCATGATTTGGCCCAAATCATGACTCTGCCACCTCTTTGCTGATGTCGCTGCCTTATTAGGACATAGTGGCCAATCACCATCCATGCACCAGAAGCTTCCATGCTTGCTAGGGCACTCCACAATGAAAAACTGTTTGAAAAGTTGTCTGGGTGTATTTCTAATTTGGGAGTAATTTCTGCTTGTGAGCATTGGTTAAGCATGGCCGAATAGTGGGTTTATGCACAACTGCATAGCTACATACTTGCAGTTTGTGGGACTTCAGAGCTACCAACAGTTTCAAATGTCACCTGTTTAACCCATTTGCTGCTTTGTAATGAATTTTTAGCACATGTTATCTTATTCTGATGCATTTATCTGACAGAAACCTTTCTTACTGTGCCTTTATCTACACAAACCAGTGTGTGCTCTGAATCAGCTACAAATCCAGTAATGTAACTTGATCTGTAAGATGTTTTTGATTGAAATAGATTTTGTTTTCATTAAATAGGACCTGTTAATGCTTTTAATAATAAAAAAAGACCATTTTCAGTTCTTTACAACACTACAAACTGTTTGCATAATAATTTGGAACAGTTGGAACAGTGCATTTGAAGGGTAAATATCGTTATCATAGGAAGGTTCATTCAAAAACATTTGATTTGTACTCTAATGGCTGATGCCATGAAAATTATGATGACTGTCATTTATATTCATTATTTAGGGAAATCAGTGAAAAAAGTAACTTGCATAATAATTTGGAACGCAGTGTAATGGAGATCCTGTGTGTGTTTCTTTCTCGTTCCTATTCCCATAGGTGTTCCATAGGAGTGACCAAAATATGGGGTCAAAATTCAACTAAGGCAAGACTTCTAACTTCTAGATGTTCCTATCCATGATTGGTGAGCCATTTATAAAGGTGCGTGTGATAGTGCTACTGCTACTGTTGTCTTTGATTATTGACTGACTTAACAAATGAAACTAATGGAGATCCCTGTATGTGCCTCTTTCTCTTCTCTATTCCCATAGGTGTTCCTTTGAGTGACCACAGCACTCATAACTCCACTGTTTTCAAAAATAAACTTGCATTCTTTAGAATGATTCATTGACTAACGAGTGGTTTGTTACAGTCTATCTTCAAATTAACATTTAGAAGTAATTTGAAGCACTGCGGATAAAAAGTAAAACTGTAATACATGCGTACATGTCCTGTTGATTTTACGGATAAAAACTGGCAGCTGTGGTTGCCAGAATAATCCTGTTAGGAATGCAGTTCATACGGTACGTAAACATTACAGAACAACTTGTAAATTTTACATCCTAAAACAATTTATTTTACATGCCCCGTTGTTTTTACGGATAAAAACTGGCAGCAGTGGTTGCCAGAATAATCCTGTTAAAAATACAGTACATACTGTATGTAAACATTACTGAACAACTTGTAAATTTTACATCCTAAAACTGCTTACCTTACATTGAATCCCTCTGAAATGTTCATGAAATCATTGTTAATTGCACATTGAATATCCGTAAAATGAACAATTATGTATTGATTATTGTACATTGCATACCTGTAAAATTTACATTTAGTTATCATTAATTTTACATGGGATCCCAGTGAAATGCACAAGTTATTCTGTAATGCTGTTTACATTTTATTGTATTTTTAACAAGATTATTCTGGCAACCACTGCTGCCAGTATTTTTCCGTAAAAACAACAGATTTTTTTTTACAGTGAAGGAGAAGGTGGCTGGCCATTCGGGTTAAAATCCCTGGCTTCACAGGTGCCTCTGTCTGCCGTGGCTC
>CAMPSB010000632.1:0-60170 GCA_946959425.1 Argyrosomus regius | reverse complement strand
AATGAAGACATGATAAACCATTGTTACAAATTTGGTGTGAATCGGGCATACTATTGTGACGAAACAACCCACTTCCTGTTTTGATGCGAAATTGGCAGGAAGTGCTAATGTCATAACGCGCTTATCTTTCAAAATTTCAACACACATGTAAATTAGTGTTTTTGTCAGTAGGGTGTCCAGAGTGTACGTGCAAAGTTTCGTGCAAATCGGACAAACGTGCATGGGTGAGTGGGAAAACGGTCGTTTTTCGCATATATCGCCCTCTAGCGGAAAAAAAAATTTAGGCGGAAGTGGGCGTGGCCTATCTAGGGTGACTCAGCTACATCCACTGAACGCGTGGATATGTGTTTTATGAATGTGCGACAAACGGGGCGGGAGTTATTCGCCCCTGAAAATTTGAGTACATATAGCGCCACCTAGGGGTGTTGCCAGTTAGTGACTTGAACGTAACGTGTAGAATATGTAATTTTTCACCAGGCATGTCGAATGTGGCAAATAAAAAGTGCGCAATGTCCATGCTGAGGCAGTCGAAAATGGGCGCAAAGTCCCGGAAGCGTAATAATAATAATAATAAACTAACGGACCAAATACAATAAGGACCTTACCAGGTTCCCTGGCTCGGTCCTTAATAATTAAAGCTGCAAGCAGCGTTGAGGCGGACCTCGCTCTGACGTAACTCGGGGTGTGTCGCAACCGCGTCCCGGGCCGTCGTAATATGTCCCGTCGTGATATGTGCCGTCGTTACATGTGCTGTCGTAATATGTGCCGTCGTTATACGTGCCGTCGTGATATGTGGTGTCGTGATATGTGTGGATCATGTAAGGAAAGTGTGACGTCACTGCACAGCTAAGCTCACGTCAGTGAAGTCCAAAGTTGTCATGTCCAGAAGGTGTGTGATAGCAGTGTATGTTGTGACACGTTTCAGACAGTGGAAAAGACTGAGCTTTAATCCAGATGCTGAATTGTTATGCAATGGCGCCATCTGCTGGGCTGTAATGAGAGCAGGTCGTGATTGGCAGCATTGGGGGAGCATATGGAAGCAGTGTAAAAATTGGCAGTGTTGGGCAGCATATGGAACCAGTATAAAATTCGGTTAAATCGGTGAAGTTTGAGGCGATGGTATGGCCACGCCCTTCGACGTACAATTACGCAGAGCACAATTTAGATTGAGCACCTCCTCATGAGTGTACTGAGCAAGTTTGAAGGCGATCCGAGAAATCGTCCAGGAGGAGTTAAAGCTCAAAAGTGCAAAAAATCCAAAATTGAAATGAAAATATCTGACTTTCCTGTGGGATTTGGGACATGGGTCCAAGAGGCTTTTTGGTGCGTCTTGGCACGTATTATGGGCCCACCAAGTTTCGTAAAAATCGGTGAAACGTTGTTCCGGGGCTGTTCTTTAAAGTTCCTGTAGGGGGCGCTACACGCGGTAGAAACGCGAGTTTTGGTACGTGAGCTCCAGACAGCAGTCTACACGTGTCCTGTGAATTTCATATTCATAAGTATTACGGTGTGTGCAGAATCAGTTTTTTGAGCACTAGAGCGCCACCTAGTGGGCGGAATTTTTGTCCCCCTTTTTAGGGGAGGCTCAGGGCGCCATGGGCAATCAGCGTGCCAAGTTACGTTTGAATCGCACTTCCCGATGCTGAGATATGAGGCGTTAACTTTGGAAGAGCGCCACCGTGTGGCGGTTGGTTGAAATTGTGCAAAATTGTGCAGGATGCGCAATGAAGACATGATAAATCAGTGGTCCGAATTTGGTGCGAATCGGGCATACCATTGTGACGAAACAAGCCACTTCCTGTTTTCATGTGAAATTGGCAGGAAGTGCTAACTTCATAACGCGGCCATCTTTGAAAATTTCGACAGACTGTACATTAGTGAGTTTGTCAGTAGGGTCTCCAGAGTGTGCGTGCAAAGTTTCGTGCAAATCGGACAAACGTGCATGGGTGAGTGGGCAAACGGTGTTTTTTGCATATATCGCCCCCTAGCGGAAAAAAAGTTTAGGCGGAAGTGGGCGTGGCCTACCTAGGGAGACTCAGCTACATCCACTGAACGCGTGGATATGTGTTTTATGAATGTGCGACAAACGGGGCGGGAGTTATTCGTCCCTGAAAATTTGAGTAAATATAGCGCCACCTAGGGGTGTTGCCAGTTAGTGACTTGAACGTAACGCCTAGAATATGAAATTTTTCAACACGCATGTCGAATGTGCCAAGTCAAAATCACATAATGTCCCTGCTGAGGCAGTCGAAATGTGTCGCAAAGCGAGAACGGAAAAATAATAATAATAATAATTAAAGCTGCAAGCAGCGTTGAGGCGGACCTCGCTCTGACGTAACTCGGGGTGTGTCGCAACCGCGTCCCGGGCCGTCGTAATATGTCCCGTCGTGATATGTGCCGTCGTTACATGTGCTGTCGTAATATGTGCCGTCGTTATACGTGCCGTCGTGATATGTGGTGTCGTGATATGTGTGGATCATGTAAGGAAAGTGTGACGTCACTGCACAGCTAAGCTCACGTCAGTGAAGTCCAAAGTTGTCATGTCCAGAAGGTGTGTGATAGCAGTGTATGTTGTGACACGTTTCAGACAGTGGAAAAGACTGAGCTTTAATCCAGATGCTGAATTGTTATGCAATGGCGCCATCTGCTGGGCTGTAATGAGAGCAGGTCGTGATTGGCAGCATTGGGGGAGCATATGGAAGCAGTGTAAAAATTGCCAGTGTTGGGCAGCATATGGAACCAGTATAAAATTCGGTTAAATCGGTGAAATTTGAGGCGATGGTATGGCCACGCCCTTCGACGTACAATTACGCAGAGCACAATTTAGATTGAGCACCTCCTCATGAGTGTACTGAGCAAGTTTGAAGGCGATCCGAGAAATCCTCCAGGAGGAGTTAAAGCTCAAAAGTGCAAAAAATCCAAAATTGAAATGAACAAATCTGACTTCCTGTGGGATTTGGGACATGGGTCCAAGAGGCTTTTTGGTGCGTCTTGGCACGTATTATGGGCCCACCAAGTTTCGTAAAAATCGGTGAAACGTTGTTCCGGGGCTGTTTTTTAAAGTTCCTGTAGGGGGCGCTATACGCGGTAGAAACGCGATATTTGGTACGTGAGCTCTAGGCAGCAGTCTACACGTGTCCTGTGAATCTCATATTCATAAGTATTACGGTTTGCGCAGAATGAGTTTTTTTGTGTGAGAGCGCCACCTAGTGACCGAATTTTGTGGCCCTTTATAGGGGAGGCTCAGGGCACCATGGGCAATCAGCGTGCCAAGTTACGTTTGAATCGCACATTCCGATGCTGAGATATAAGCCGTTAACTTTGAAAGAGCGCCACCGTGTGGCGGTTGGTTGAAATGGTGCAAAATTGTGCAGGATGCGCAATGAAGACATGATAAATGAGTGGTCCGAATTTGGTGCGAATCGGGCATACCATTGTGACGAAACAAGCCACTTCCTGTTGTCATGTGAAATTGGCAGGAAGGGCTAACTTCATAACGCGGCCATCTTTGAAAATTTCGACAGACTGTATATTAGTGAGTTTGTCAGTAGGGTCTCCAGAGTGTGCGTGCAAAGTTTCGTGCAAATCGGAGAAACGTGCATGGGTGAGTGGGCAAACGGTGTGTTTTGCATATATCGCCCCCTAGCGAAAAAAAAGTTTAGGCGGAAGTGGGCGTGGCCTACCTAGGGTGACTCAGCTACATTCACTGAACGCGTGGATATGTGTTTCATGAATGTGCGACATACGGGGCGGGAGTTATTGGCGTCTGGAAATGTGCGTAAATATAGCGCCACCTAGGGGTGTTGGCAGTTAGTGACATGGGCGTAAGTCGTAGAATATGAAATTTTTCAACACGCATGTCGAATGTGCCAAGTCAAAAACACGTAAAGTCCATGCTGAGGCAGTCGAAATGTGTCGTAAAGTGCGAAGAAGGAAAGAATAATAATAAATAATTAAAAACCTCGTCCTTAATTAAAGCTGCAAGCAGCGTTGAGGCGGACCTCGCTCTGACGTAACTCGGGGTGTGTCGCAACCGCGTCCCGGGCCGTCGTAATATGTCCCGTCGTGATATGTGCCGTCGTTACATGTGCTGTCGTAATATGTGCCGTCGTTATACGTGCCGTCGTGATATGTGGTGTCGTGATATGTGTGGATCATGTAAGGAAAGTGTGACGTCACTGCACAGCTAAGCTCACGTCAGTGAAGTCCAAAGTTGTCATGTCCAGAAGGTGTGTGATAGCAGTGTATGTTGTGACACGTTTCAGACAGTGGAAAAGACTGAGCTTTAATCCAGATGCTGAATTGTTATGCAATGGCGCCATCTGCTGGGCTGTAATGAGAGCAGGTCGTGATTGGCAGCATTGGGGGAGCATATGGAAGCAGTGTAAAAATTGCCAGTGTTGGGCAGCATATGGAAGCAGTATAAAATTCGGTTAAATCGGTGAAGTTTGAGGCGATGGTATGGCCACGCCCTTTGACGTACAATTACGCAGAGCACAATTTAGATTGAGCACCTCCTCATGAGTGTACTGAGCAAGTTTGAAGGCGATCCGAGAAATCGTTCAGGAGGAGTTAAAGCTCAAAAGTGCAAAAAATCCAAAATTGAAATGAAAATATCTGACTTCCTGTGGGATTTGGGACATGGGTCCAAGAGGCTTTTTTGGTGCGTCTTGGCACGTATTATGGGCCCACCAAGTTTCGTAAAAATCGGTGAAACGTTGGTCCGGGGCTGTTCTTTAAAGTTCCTGTAGGGGGCGCTATACGCAGTAGAAACGCGAGTTTTGGTACGTGAGCTCCAGGCAGCAGTCTACACGTGTCCTGTGAATGTCATATTCATAAGTATTATGGTTTGCGCAGAATGTTTTTTTTTGTACCAGAGCGCCACCTAGTGTCCGAATTCTGTGGGCGTTTTCAGGGGAGAGTCAGGGTAACATGGGTAATCAGCGTGCCAAGTTACGTTTGAATTGCACTTACCGATGCTGAGATATGAGGCGTTAAGTTTGGAAGAGCGCCACCGTGTGGCGGTTGGTTGAAATTGTGCAAAATTGTGCAGGATGCGCAATGAAGACATGATAAAGTATTGGTCCGAATTTGGTGCGAATCGGGCATACGATTGTGAGGAAACAAGGCACTTCCTGTTTTGATGTGAAATTGGCAGGAAGTGCTAACTTCATAACGCGGCCATCTTTGAAAATTTCGACAGACTGTACATTAGTGAGTTTGTCAGTAGGGTCTCCAGAGTGTGCGTGCAAAGTTTGGTGCAAATCGGACAAACGTGCATGGAGTGAGTGGGCAAACGGTGTGTTTTGCATATATCGCCCCCTAGCGGAAAAAAAGTTTAGGCGGAAGTGGGCGTGGCCTACCTAGGGAGACTCAGCTACATCCACTGAACGCGTGGATATGTGTTTTATGAATGTGCGACAAACGGGGCGGGAGTTATGGGGCCCTGGAAATTTGAGTACATATAGCGCCACCTAGGGGTGTTCCAGTTAGTGGCAAAGTTGAATGTGATGCGTAGAATATGCAATTTTTCAACACGCATGTCGAATGTGCCAAATAAAAATCACATAAAGTCCATGCTGAGGCAGTCGAAATGTGCCGTAAAGCGGCAGGAAGAATAATAATAATAAATAATAATAAAAAAACGGACCAATTCAATAAGGACCTTGCAGTCCTGCTCGGTCCTTAATAAAGCTGCGAGCAGGCGTTGAGGCGGACCGAGCCCCCACGTAACTCGGGCCGTGGTGCAACCGCGTCCCCGTAACACGGGCCGTCGTAAACACGCGCCGTCGTAACACGCGCCGTCGTAACATGCGCCGTCGTAACACGCGCCGTCGTAACACGTGTAGACCACGTCACGAAAGTCTCACGTCACCCCAGTCCGAAGCCCACGTCACTCCACTCCCAAGCCCTCATCTCCAGAAGCTGTGAGAGCACTCTACGTTGTGACAAGTTTCAGACACTTCATAAGACTCACCTTTCAAAGAGAGCCTTCACTGGAAAGGTGGACATTTAATGTTGCTGATTACAAGTTGTGTATTTGTGACTGTATGTTGAATGGCGTGTGCATGTTGAAATGCACTTATTTGTCATGATGATCCTCCTGGTTAAACTCAGCCTGATCCTCTTCCAACTCTGCTGTTACTGCAGGTACAGTAAATGCCACACCTGCAAATGATAATGCTCCTACATCACTATCTGGCCGTTCAGCTAAACTCATGTTCAAATACAATCCATGTGATATACCTGTTGCACATGAGTGTGTTATAATGACACTACTATACTTAAACTAAAGAACACTTTAGAAAAGTGTCACAGATAACACTATCACCCAGATGCACAAAACTAACATATATTGTATCAATTTGTGGGATCTGAAAGCAAAGTGTGAGATTAGCTGAAATGTGTGCAAGTTTGTATGAAAAGATAGCATGTGGTTATCTAATGTGTATGTTTGTAGGACAGGAATTGCTTTAAATATTGTGTGGGTCTGTTGGGATTTGGCACCATCTGGTGGACACTTATTAGACCAGCACGTGATTCCCAGCATTGGGTCAGCATATGGAGCCATATTAAAATGGGCCAAGTTTGAGGCCATGCTACGGACACACTGTTCGACGTACAGTCACGCAGAGCACATTTTTAATTCAGCACCATGTTATGAGTGTACTGACCAAGTTTGAAGCAGATCTGAGATAAAACCTGTAGGAGGAGTTAATTCAAATAGAACCCTGAAAATGACATCACAGTTTGACATTTGTGCAAAGTGGGCAACTTTGAGGCCACGGTACGGACACGCCGTTCGACGTACAGTCACGCAGAGCACATTTTTGATTCAGCACCATGTTATGAGTTTACTGACCAAGTTTGAAGCAGATCCGATAAAAACTGTAGGAGGAGTTAATTAAAAAAGAACCCTAAAATGACATCACAGTTTGACATTTGGTCAAAATGGCCAACTTTGAGGCCACGGTACGGACACGCCCTTCGACGTACAGTCACGCAGAGCACATTTTAGATTGAGCACCTCCTTATGAGTGTACTGACCAAGTTTGAAGCAGATCCGAGAAATTCCCTAGGAGGAGTTAATCCTCAAAAGTGCTAAAAATGAAAAAATTAAAAATGTAAATATCCGACTTCCTGTGGGATTTGGGACATGGGTCCAAGAGGCTTTTTTGTGCGTCTTGGGACGTTCTATGAGCCTACCAAGTTTCGTACATATCGGTTAAATGTAGCACGGGGGCAGTTCCTTAAAAATACTGTAGGGGGCGCTACAACAAGTAGAAACGCGATTTTTGGTATGTGACCTCCAGGCAGCCGTCTACACGTGTCCTGTGAATGTCATATTCGTAACTATTACGGTTTGCGCAGAATGAGTTTTCGGCCACCAGAGCGCCACCTAGCGGCGAATTTTTTTCCCCCTTTTTAGGGGAGCCTCAGAGCGCTATGGGCATGCATCGTTCCAATTTACGTTTTAATCGCACATGGCGATGCGGAGATATAAGCGATTAACTTTGAAAGAGCGCCACCTTGTGGCAATGGATTGAAATTGTGCAAAATTGTGCAGAATGCGCAATGAAGACATGATAAACTATTGTTCCAAATTTGGTGTGAATCGGCCATACTTTTGTGACAAAACACCCCACTTCCTGTTTTGACGCGAAATGAGCAGGAAGTGCTAACGTCATAACGCGCTTATCTTGCAAAATTTTGACATACTTTACATTAGTGTTTTTGTCAGGGCGGTCTGCAGAGTGTACGTGCCAAAATTTCGTGCAAATCGGACAAACGTGCACGGAGAAACCCGAAAAAAGTCATTTTTGCACATATCGCCCTCTAGCGAAAAAAAATTATAGGCGGAAATGGGCGTGGCCTATCTAGGGAGACTCAGCTACATCCACCGAACGCGTGGATATGAGGTTTATGAATGTGCGACAAAGTATGCGGGAGTTATGGGCCTTGCGAAATTTGCATACAAATAGCGCCACCTAGTGGTCTTCCCAGTGAAGTGAGTTGAATGCGACGCATAGAATATCGAAATTTTTCACCAGGCACGACGAATGTGCCAAATAAAAATCACGAAAAGTCCATGCTGTGGCAGTCGAAAATGGGCGCAAAGTGCGTGAAGAAAATAATAATAATAATAAAAACGGACCAAATACAATAAGGACCTTACCAGGTTCCTGGCTCGGTCCTTAATTAAAGCTGCAAGCAGCGTTGGGGCGGACCGAGCCCCCACGCCACTCGGGTCGTGGTGCAACCGCGTCCCGGGCCGTCCCAAGCCCACGTCACCGCAGTCCCAAGCCGTCATGTCCAGAAGCTGTGTGAGAGGAGTGTATGATGGCACACGTTTCAGACGCAGCAAAACATTAAGCTGTCACCAAGATGTTGAATTGTTATACAATGGCGCCATCTGCTGGGCAGTAGTTAGAGCAGCGTGTGATTGCCAGCATTGGGTCAGCATATGGAAGCAGTATGAAAATTAGCACACTTGGGCAGCTTATGGAAGAAGTCTAAAATTCGGGCAAAATGTCCGACTTTGAGGCCACGCCCTGGACACGCCTTTTGACTTAGAGTCACGAAGAGCACCGTTTGGGTAGAGCTCGACAAGATGTAAGAACTGACCAAGTTTGAACCCGATGCGAGAAGTGGTCCAGGAGGAGTTAATCCTTAAAAGTGGGCAAAAAGTGGAAAAAATGACAATTTCAAATAAAAATATTGGGGTTTCTGTGGGAATTGGGACATGGGTCCAAGAGGCTTTTTGGTGAGTCTTGGGATGTTCTATGTGCCCACCAAGTTTCGTAAAAATCGGTGAAACGTGGCTCCGGGGCTGTTATTTAAAGTTCCTGTAGGGGGGCGCTACAACGGCTAGAAACGTGTTTTTTGGTACGTGAGCTCCAGGCAGTAGTCTACACGTGTCCTGTGAATGTCATATTCCTAAGTATTACGGTTTGGGCAGAAAGAGTTTTTGGCCAGCAGAGCGCCACCTAGCGGCGGGTTTTTGTACCCCTTTTTAGGGGAGGCTCAGGGTGCCATGGGGAATCATCGTACCAAGTTACGTTAGAACCACACGTTCCGATGCGGAGATATGAGCCGTTAACTTTGAAAGAGCGCCACCCTGTGGTGGTGGCGTGGAATTAAGCAAAATTGTGCACGCTGTGCAATGAAGACATGATAAAGTAATGTTCCAAATTTGGTGTGAATCGGGCATAGCATTGTGACGAAACACCCCACTTCCTGTTTTCATGCGAAATCGGCAGGAAGTGCTGATGTCATAACGCGCTCATCTTTCAAAATTTCAACATACTGTACATTAGTGTCTTTGTCAGTGTGGTCTCCAGAGTGTACGTGCAAAGTTTCACGCAAATCGGACAAATGGGCACGGAGAAACCCGAAAAAGTAATTTTTGCATATAGCGCCCTCTAGCGGAAAAAAAAGTTTAGGCGGAAATGGGCGTGGCCTACCTAGGGAGACTCAGCTACATCCACTGAACGCGTGGATATAAGGTTTATGACTGTGCGACAAAGTATGCGGGACTTATGGGCCTCTGAAAATTGGCCTAAAAATAGCGCCACCTAGTGGTCTTCCCAGTGGCAAAGTTGAATGTGATGCATAGAATATTTGATTTTTTACCAGACCTGACAAATTTGGCAAATAAAAATCACGGAAAGTGCACGTTCAGGCACTCAAAACAAGTCGCCAAAGCGCAGAAAGTGAATAATAATAATAATAATAAATAAGACCAAAAACAATAAGGACCTTACAGGTTCGCGGCTTAATAAACGGACCAAATACAATAAGGACCTTACCAGGTTCCCTGGCTCGGTCCTTAATTAAAGCTGCGAGCAGCGTTGAGGCGGACCTCGCTCTGACGTAACTCGGGCCGTGGTGCAACCGCGTCCGGGCCGTCGTAACATGTGCCGTCGTTAACATGTGCCGTCGTAACACGTGCCGTTGTGAAACACGTGTGGATGACGTAACTAAACTCTGATGTCAGTGCACTCCCAAGGCGACATCACTCTAGACCCAAGCTGTCATGTTCAGAAGTTGTGTGATAGCAGTGTGTGATTGCCAGCATTGTGCCAGTACATGGAGCCAGCAGCATATGGAGGCAGCATAAAATTCGGTCAAAACGGCCGAGTTTGAGGCCATGACACGGCCACGCGTTGTGATGTACAGTCACACAGAGCACAATTTAGATTCATCACCCACTTATGAGTGTACTGACCAAGTTTGAAGCCGATCCGAGAAAGCCTGTAGCAGGAGTTAAAGTTCAAAAGTGCCAGCATTGGGGCCAGAACATGGAACCAGCAGCACATGGAGGCAGCATAAAATTCGGTCAAAATGGCCGACTTTGAGGGCATGGTACGTCCACGCACTTTAATGTAGAGTCACGCAGAGCACAATTTAGATCCAGTACAATCTTATGAGTGTATTGACCAAATGTGAAGGAGATCTGACAAAAGCTGTAGGAGGAGTTAATTAAAATAGAAGCCTAAAATGACAGCAGAGTTTGACATTCGGTCAAAATGGCCGACTTTGAGGTCATGGTATGGCTAAGCCGTTCGACGTAGAGTTACGCAGAGCACAATTTAGATTAAACACGTCCTCATAAGTGTACTGACCAAGTTTGAAGCCGATATGAGAAATGCCCTTGTAGGAGTTAAAGCTCAAAAGTGCTAAAAATCCAAAATTTGAAATGGAAATATGCGACTCGGCCAAGTTTGAGGTCATGGTACGGCCACGCCTTTCGATGTACAGTTACACAGAGCACAATTTAGATAGAGGACGTCCTTATGAGTGTACTGACCAAGTTTGACGGCGATCGGAGAAATCCTGTAGGAGGAGTTAAAGCTCAAAAGTGTTAAAAATCCAAAAATTGAAATGGAAACATCTGACTTCCTGTGGGAGTTGGAGCATGGGTCCAAGAGGCTTTTTGGTGCGTCTTTGGATGTTCCATGGGTCCACCAAGTTTGGTAAAAATCGGTGAAACGTGGTTCCGGGGCTGTTCCTTAAAGTTCCTGTAGGGGGCGCTACAACGGCTAGAAACGTGATTTTTGGTACGTGAGCTCCAGGCAGCAGTCTACACGTGTCCTGTGAATGTCATATTCCTAAGTATTACGGTGTGGTGCAGAATGAGTTTTTTTCCACCAGAGCGCCACCTAGTGGCGAATTTTTTCCCCTTTTTAGGGGAGGCTCAGGGCACCATGGGCAATCAGCGTGGCAAGTTTACGTTTGAATGACACATTCCGATGCGGAGATATAAGCCGTTAACTTTGAAAGAGCGCCACCGTGTGGTGGTGGCCTGAAATTGTGCAAAATTGTGCAGGATGTGCAATGAAGACATGATAAACCATTGTTCCAAATTTGGTGTGAATCGGCCATACCATTGTGACGAAACACCCCACTTCCTGTTTTCATGCGAAATGGGCAGGAAGTGCTAACGTCATAACGCGCTTATCTTTCAAAATTTCAACATAATGTACATTAGTGTTTTTGTCAGTAGGGTCTCCAGAGTGTACGTGCAAAGTTTCGTGCAAATCGGACAAACGTGCATGGAGAAACCCGGAAAAAGGTGTTTTTGCATATATCGCCCCCTAGCGGAAAAAAAGTTTAGGCGGAAATGGGCGTGGCCTATCTAGGGCGACTCAGCTACATCCACTGAACGCGTGGATATGTGTTTTATGAATGTGCGACAAACGTATGCGGGACTTATGGGCCCCTGAAAATTTGACTACATATAGCGCCACCTAGTGGTCTTCCTAGTGAGTGACAGTTGAATGTGATACATGTAGAATATGAAATTTTTCAAGCACGCATGTCGAATGTGCCAAATAAAAATCACGGAAATGTGCATGCTGAGGCACCCAAAACAGTCGCAAAGAGGGGAAATAAGAATAATAATAATAAAACGGACCAATACAATAAGGACCTTGCAGGTTCCTGCTCGGTCCTTAATTAAAGCTGCAAGCAGCGTTGGGGCGGACCGAGCCCCCACGCCACTCGGGCCGTGGTGCAACCGCGTCCCGGGCCGTCCCAAGCCCACGTCACCGCAGTCCCAAGCCGTCATGTCCAGAAGCTGTGTGAGAGGAGTGTATGATGGCACACGTTTCAGACGCAGCAAAACATTGAGCTGTCACCAAGATGTTGAATTGTTATACAATGGCGCCATCTGCTGGGCAGTAATTAGAGCAGCGTGTGATTGCCAGCATTGGGTCAGCATATGGAAGCAGTATGAAAATTAGCACACTTGGGCAGCTTATGGAAGAAGTCTAAAATTCGGGCAAAATGTCCGACTTTGAGGCCACGCCCTGGACACGCCTTTCGACTTAGAGTCACGAAGAGCACCGTTTGGGTAGAGCTCGACAAGATGTAAGAACTGACCAAGTTTGAACCCGATGCGAGAAGTGGTCCAGGAGGAGTTAATCCTTAAAAGTGGGCAAAAAGTGCAAAAAACGACAATTTCAAATAAAAATATTGGGATTTCTGTGGGAATTGGGACATGGGTCCAAGAGGCTTTTTGGTGAGTCTTGGGATGTTCTATGTGCCCACCAAGTTTCGTAAAAATCGGTGAAACGTGGCTCCGGGGCTGTTATTTAAAGTTCCTGTAGGGGGGCGCTACAACGGCTAGAAACGTGTTTTTTGGTACGTGAGCTCCAGGCAGTAGTCTACACGTGTCCTGTGAATGTCATATTCCTAAGTATTACGGTTTGGGCAGAAAGAGTTTTTGGCCAGCAGAGCGCCACCTAGCGGCGGGTTTTTGTACCCCTTTTTAGGGGAGGCTCAGGGCGCCATGGGGAATCATCGTACCAAGTTACGTTAGAACCACACGTTCCGATGCGGAGATATGAGCCGTTAACTTTGAAAGAGCGCCACCCTGTGGTGGTGGCGTGGAATTGAGCAAAATTGTGCACGCTGTGCAATGAAGACATGATAAACCATTGTTCCAAATTTGGTGTGAATCGGGCCATACCATTGTGACGAAACACCCCACTTCCTGTTTTGGCGCGAAATCGGCAGGAAGTGCTAACGTCATAACGCGCTTATCTTTCAAAATTTCAACATACTGTACATTAGTGTTTTTGTCAGTAGCGGTCTCCAGAGTGTACGTGCAAAGTTTCATGCAAATCGGACAAACGTGCACGGAGAAACCCGGAAAAGTCATTTTTGCAAATATCGCCCCCTAGCGGAAAAAAAGTCTAGGCGGAAATGGGCGTGGCCTATCTAGGGTGACTCAGCTACATCCACTGAACGCGTGGATATAAGGTTTATGAATGTGCGACAAAGTATGCGGGACTTATGGGGCCTCTGGAAATTGGCCTAAAATATAGCGCCACCTAGTGGTCTTCCCATTGGCAAAGTTGAATATGACGCCTAGAATATTGAATTTTTCACCAGACCTGACAAATTTGCCAAATAAAAATCACGAAAAGTGCACATTGAGGCACTCAAAACAAGCCGCGAAAAGGTGGAAGCGCAATAATAACAAGCAGCGTTGGGGCGGACCGAGCCCCCACGCCACTCGGGCCGTGGTGCAACCGCGTCCCGGGCCGTCCCAAGCCCACGTCACTGCAGTCCCAAGCCGTCATGTCCAGAAGCTGTGTGAGAGGAGTGTATGATGGCACACGTTTCAGACGCAGCAAAACATTGAGCTGTCACCAAGATGTTGAATTGTTATACAATGGCGCCATCTGCTGGGCAGTAATTAGAGCAGCGTGTGATTGCCAGCATTGGGTCAGCATATGGAAGCAGTATGAAAATTAGCACACTTGGGCAGCTTATGGAAGAAGTCAAAAATTCGGGCAAAATGTCCGACTTTGAGGCCACGCCCTGGACACGCCTTTTGACTTAGAGTCACGAAGAGCACCGTTTGGGTAGAGCTCGACAAGATGTAAGAACTGACCAAGTTTGAACCCGATGCGAGAAGTGGTCCAGGAGGAGTTAATCCTTAAAAGTGGGCAAAAAGTGGAAAAAATGACAATTTCAAATAAAAATATTGGGGTTTCTGTGGGAATTGGGACATGGGTCCAAGAGGCTTTTTGGTGAGTCTTGGGATGTTCTATGTGCCCACCAAGTTTCGTAAAAACCGGTGAAACGTGGCTCCGGGGCTGTTATTTAAAGTTCCTGTAGGGGGGCGCTACAACGGCTAGAAACGTGTTTTTTGGTACGTGAGCTCCAGGCAGTAGTCTACACGTGTCCTGTGAATGTCATATTCCTAAGTATTACGGTTTGGGCAGAAAGAGTTTTTGGCCAGCAGAGCGCCACCTAGCGGCGGGTTTTTGTACCCCTTTTTAGGGGAGGCTCAGGGCGCCATGGGGAATCATCGTACCAAGTTACGTTAGAACCACACGTTCCGATGCGGAGATATGAGCCGTTAACTTTGAAAGAGCGCCACCCTGTGGTGGTGGCGTGGAATTAAGCAAAATTGTGCACGCTGTGCAATGAAGACATGATAAAGTAATGTTCCAAATTTGGTGTGAATCGGGCATAGCATTGTGACGAAACACCCCACTTCCTGTTTTCATGCGAAATCGGCAGGAAGTGCTGATGTCATAACGCGCTCATCTTTCAAAATTTCAACATACTGTACATTAGTGTCTTTGTCAGTGCGGTCTCCAGAGTGTACGTGCAAAGTTTCACGCAAATCGGACAAATGGGCACGGAGAAACCCGAAAAAGTAATTTTTGCATATAGCGCCCTCTAGCGGAAAAAAAGTCTAGGCGGAAATGGGCGTGGCCTATCTAGGGTGACTCAGCTACATCCACTGAACGCGTGGATATAAGGTTTATGAATGTGCGACAAAGTATGCGGGACTTATGGGCCTCTGAAAATTGGCCTAAAATATAGCGCCACCTAGTGGTCTTCCCAGTTGGCAAAGTTGAATGTGATGCATAGAATATAGCTATTTTTCACGAGACCTGACAAATTTGCCAAATAAAAATCACGGAAAGTGCACATTCAGGCACTCAAAACAAGCCAAAGCGCAGAAACGAAATAATAATAATAATAATAATAATAAATAAACTAACGGACCAAAAACAATAAGGACCTTACCAGGTTCCTGGCTCGGTCCTTAATTAAAGCTGCAAGCAGCGTTGAGGCGGACCTCGCTCTGACGTCACTCGGGGTGTGTCGCAACCGCGTCCCGGGCCGTCGTAATATGTCCCGTCGTATATGTGCCGTCGTTACATGTGCTGTCGTAATATGTGCCGTCGTTATACGTGCCGTCGTGATATGTGGTGTCGTGATATGTGTGGATCATGTAAGGAAAGTGTGACGTCACTGCACAGCTAAGCTCACGTCAGTGAAGTCCCAAGTTGTCATGTCCAGAAGGTGTGTGATAGCAGTGTATGTTGTGACACGTTTCAGACAGTGGAAAAGACTGAGCTTTAATCCAGATGCTGAATTGTTATGCAATGGCGCCATCTGCTGGGCTGTAATGAGAGCAGCGTCGTGATTGGCAGCATTGGGGGAGCATATGGAAGCAGTGTAAAAATTAGCAGTGTTGGGCAGCATATGGAAGCAGTATAAAATTCGGTTAAAATGTCGGGAACTTTGAGGCGATGGTATGGCCACGCCTTTCGACGTACAGTTACGAAGAGCACAATTTAGATTGAGCACCTCCTCAAGAGTGTAAGAACTGACCAAGTTTGAAGCCGATGCGAGAAATGGTCCAGGAGGAGTTAAAGCTCAAAAGTGGGCAAAAAATAAAAAATTGAAATGAAAATATCGGACTTTCTGTGGGATTTGGGACATGGGTCCAAGAGGCTTTTTGGTGCGTCTTGGGATGTTCTATGGGCCCACCAAGTTTCGTAAAAATCGGTGAAACGTGGTTCCGGGGCTGTTCTTTAAAGTTCCTGTAGGGGGCGCTACAACGGCGTAGAAACGCGATTTTTGGTACGTGAGCTCCAGGCAGCAGTCTACACGTGTCCTGTGAATGTCATATTCCTAAGTATTACGGTTTGGGCAGAATGAGTTTTTTTGGGCACCAGAGCGCCACCTAGCGGCGGATTTTTGTCCCCCTTTTTAGGGGAGGCTCAGGGCACCATGGGGAATCATCGTGCCAAGTTACGTTTGAATCGCACTTCCCGATGCTGAGATATAAGCCGTTAACTTTGAAAGAGCGCCACCGTGTGGTGGTTGGTTGAAATTGTGCAAAATTGTGCAGGATGCGCAATGAAGACATGATAAACCATTGGTCCGAATTTGGTGTGAATCGGGCATACCATTGTGACGAAACGAGCCACTTCCTGTTTTCATGCGAAATCGGCAGGAAGTGCTAACTTCATAACGCGCTCATCTTTGAAAATTTCGACAGACTGTACATTAGTGAGTTTGTCAGTAGGGTCTCCAGAGTGTACGTGCAAAGTTTCGTGCAAATCGGACAAACGTGCATGGGTGAAACCCGGGAAAAGGTATTTTTGCATATATCGCCCCCTAGCGAAAAAAAAGTTTAGGCGGAAGTGGGCGTGGCCTATCCAGGGTGACTCAGCTACATCCACTGAACGCGTGGATATGTGTTTTATGAATGTGCGACATACGGGGCGGGAGTTATGGGCTTCTGGAAATTTGAGTAAATATAGCGCCACCTAGGGGTGTTGGCAGTTAGTGACAAAGTTGAATGTGATGTCGTAGAATATGAAATTTTTCAACAGGCATGTCGAATGTGCCAAATAAAAATCACGGAAAGTCCATGCCGAGGCAGTCAAAACATGTCGTCAAAGTTCATGATAATAAGAATAATAATAATAAAACGGACCAATGCAATAAGGACCTTACCAGGTTCCCTGCTCGGTCCTTAATAAATACGGGCAAAGGACCTCGCTCTGACGTAACTCGGGGTGTGTCGCAACCGCGTCCCGGGCCGTCGTAACATGTGCCGTCGTGATATGTGCCGTCGCTACATGTCCCGTCGTGACAGGTGCTGTCGTGATATGTGTGGATCATGTAAGGATCAATACGTGTGGATGACGTAACTAAACTCTGACGTCAGTGCACTCCGAAGGCGACATCACTCCAGACCCAAGCTGTCATGTTCAGAAGTTGTGTGATAGCAGTGTGTGATTGCCAGTATTGTGCCAGTACATGGAGCCAGCAGCATATGGAGGCAGCATAAAATTCGGTCAAAACGGCCGAGTTTGAGGCCATGACACGGCCACGCGTTGTGATGTACAGTCACACAGAGCACAATTTAGATACATCACCCCCTTATGAGTGTACTGACCAAGTTTGAAGCCGATCCGAGAAATCCTGTAGCAGGAGTTAAAGTTCAAAAGTGCCAGCATTGGGGTCCAGAACATGGAACCAGCAGCACATTGAGGCAGCATAAAATTCGGTCAAAATGGCCGACTTTGAGGGCATGGTACGGCCACGCCCTTCAATCTAGAGTCACGCAGAGCACAATTTAGATTCAGCACAATCTTATGAGTGCATTGACCAAATGTGAAGGAGATGTGATAAAAGCTGTAGGAGGAGTTAATTAAAATAGAACCCTAAAATGACAGCAGAGTTTGACATTCGGTCAAAATGGCCGACTTTGAGGCCATGGTATGGCCAAGCCGTTCGACGTAGAGTTACGCAGAGCACAATTTAGATTAAACACCTCCTCATGAGTGTACTGACCAAGTTTGAAGCCGATATGAGAAATGCCCTTGTAGGAGTTAAAGCTCAAAAGTGCTAAAAATCCAAAATTTGAAATGGAAATATGCGACTCGGCCAAGTTTGAGGTCATGGTACGGCCACGCCTTTCGATGTACAGTTACACAGAGCACAATTTAGATAGAGGACGTCCTTATGAGTGTACTGACCAAGTTTGACGGTGATCGGAGAAATCCTGTAGGAGGAGTTAAAGCTCAAAAGTGTTAAAAATCCAAAAATTGAAATGGAAACATCTGACTTCCTGTGGGAGTTGGAGCATGGGTCCAAGAGGCTTTTTGGTGCGTCTTTGGATGTTCCATGGGTCCACCAAGTTTGGTAAAAATCAGTGAAACGTGGTTCCGGGGCTGTTCCTTAAAGTGCCTGTAGGGGGCGCTACAACGGCTAGAAACGTGATTTTTGGTACGTGAGTCCCAGGCAGCAGTGTACACATGTCCTGTGAATGTCATATTCCTAAGTATTACGGTGTGGTCAAAAAATGTGCTTTTCCACCAGAGCGCCACCTAGTGACGTTTTTTTTTCACCCTTTTTAGGGGAGGCTCAGGGCACCATGGGCAAGCAGCGTGGCAAGTTTAGTTTGAATGACACATTCCGTTGTGGAGATATAAGCCGTTAACTTTGAAAGGGCGCCACCGTGTGGCGGTGGCCTGAAATCGTGTGAAATTGTGCAGGATGTGGAATGAAGACATGATAAACCATTGTACCAAATTTGGTGTCAATCGGCCATAGCTTTGTGACGAAACACCCCACTTCCTGTTTTCATGCGAAATCGGCAGGAAGTGCTAACGTCATAACGCGCTTATCTTTCAAAATTTCTACATAATGTACATTAGTGTCTTTTTCAGGAGGGTCTCTAGAGTGTACGTGCAAAGTTTCGTGCAAATGGGACAAACGTGCATGGGTGAGCGGGAAAACGGTGTTTTTCGTATATATCGCCCCCTAGGGGAAAAAAAGTTTAGGCGGAAGTGGGCGTGGCCTATCTAGGGAGAGTCAGCTCCATTCACTGAACGCCTGGATATGTGTTTTATGAATGTGAGACAAAGTATGTGGGACTTATGGGCCCCTGAAAATTTGACCACATATAGCGCCACCTAGGGGTCTTCCTAGTGAGTGACTTGAACGAAACGCGTAGAATATGAAAGTTTTAAGCATGCACGTCGAATGTGCCAAATAAAATTCACTGAATGTGCACGTTCAGGCACCCAAAACAGTCCCCAAAGTGGAAATGGCAGGTTGTACGAAATACAACCTCAATTAAAGCTGCAAGCAGCGTTGGGGCGGACCGAGCCCCCACGCCACTCGGGCCGTGGTGCAACCGCGTCCCGGGCCGTCCCAAGCCCACGTCACCGCAGTCCCAAGCCGTCATGTCCAGAAGCTGTGTGAGAGGAGTGTATGATGGCACACGTTTCAGACGCAGCAAAACATTGAGCTGTCACCAAGATGTTGAATTGTTATACAATGGCGCCATCTGCTGGGCAGTAATTAGAGCAGCGTGTGATTGCCAGCATTGGGTCAGCATATGGAAGCAGTATGAAAATTAGCACACTTGGGCAGCTTATGGAAGAAGTCTAAAATTCGGGCAAAATGTCCGACTTTGAGGCCACGCCCTGGACACGCCTTTTGACTTAGAGTCACGAAGAGTACCGTTTGGGTAGAGCTCGACAAGATGTAAGAACTGACCAAGTTTGAACCCGATGCGAGAAGTGGTCCAGGAGGAGTTAATCCTTAAAAGTGGGCAAAAAGTGCAAAAAACGACAATTTCAAATAAAAATATTGAGATTTCTGTGGGAATTGGGACATGGGTGCAAGAGGCTTTTTGGTGAGTCTTGGGATGTTCTATGGGCCCACCAAGTTTCGTAAAAATCGGTGAAACGTGGCTCCGGGGCTGTTATTTAAAGTTCCTGTAGGGGGCGCTACAACGACTAGAAACGCGTTTTTTGGTACGTGAGCTCCAGGCAGCAGTCTACACGTGTCCTGTGAATGGCATATTCCTAAGTGTTACGGTTTGGCCAGAAAGAGTTTTTGGTCAGCAGAGCGCCACCTAGCGACGGGTTTTTGTACCCCTTTTTAGGGGAGCCTCAGTGCGCCATGGGGAATCATCGTACCAAGTTACGTTAGAATCACACGTTCCGATGCGGAGATATGAGCCCTTAACTTTGAAAGAGCGCCACCCTGTGGTGGTGGCGTGGAATTAAGCAAAATTGTGCACGTTGTGCAATGAAGACACGATAAACCATTGTTCCAAATCTGGTGTGAATCAATCATACCATTGTGACAAAACACCCCACTTCCTGTTTTGCCTGCGAAATCAGCAGGAAGTGCTAACATCATAACGCGCTAATCTTGCAAAATTTTGAACATACTGTACATTAGTGTTTTTGTCAGGGCGGTCTCCAGAGAGTACGTGCCAAATTTTGTGCAAATCGGATAAACGTGCACGGAGAAACCCGGAAAAGGCATTTTTGCAAATATCGCCCCCTAGCGGAAAAAAAGTCTAGGCGGAAATGGGCGTGGCCTATCTAGGGGGACTCAGCTAAATCCACTGAACGCGTGGATATAAGGTTTATGAATGTGCGACAAAGTATGCGGGACTCATGGGGCTATGGAAATTGGCCTAAATATAGCGCCACCTAGTGGTCTTCCCAGTGGCAAAGTTGAATGTGATGCACATCGTCTTGCAATTTTCGCGAGACTTTACGAATTTGCCAAATAAAATTCACGCAATGTTTACGTCGAGGCACCCTCAACAGTCCCCAAAGCGCAGAAGGAAAAGAATAATAATAATAATAATAATAATAAACTAACGGACCAAAAACAATAAGGACCTTACCAGGTTCCCTGGCTCGGTCCTTAATTAAAGCTGCAAGCAGCGTTGAGGCGGACCTCGCTCTGACGTAACTCGGGGTGTGTCGCAACCGCGTCTCGGGCCGTCGCAATATGTCCCGTCGTGATATGTGCCGTCGTTACATGTGCTGTCGTAATATGTGCCGTCGTTATACGTGCCGTCGTGATATGTGGTGTCGTGATATGTGTGGATCATGTAAGGAAAGTGTGATGTCACTGCACAGCTAAGCTGACGTCAGTGAAGTCCAAAGTTGTCATGTCCAGAAGGTGTGTGATAGCAGTGTATGTTGTGACACGTTTCAGACAGTGGAAAAGACTGAGCTTTAATCCAGATGCTGAATTGTTATGCAATGGCGCCATCTGCTGGGCTGTAATGAGAGCAGGTCGTGATTGGCAGCATTGGGGGAGCATATGGAAGCAGTGTAAAAATTGCCAGTGTTGGGCAGCATATGGAACCAGTATAAAATTCGGTTAAATCGGTGAAGTTTGAGGCGATGGTATGGCCACGCCCTTCGACGTACAATTACGCAGAGCACAATTTAGATTGAGCACCTCCTCATGAGTGTACTGAGCAAGTTTGAAGGCGATCCGAGAAATCGTCCAGGAGGAGTTAAAGCTCAAAAGTGCAAAAAATCCAAAATTGAAATGAAAATATCTGACTTCCTGTGGGACTTGGGACATGGGTCCAAGAGGCTTTTTGGTGCGTCTTGGCACGTATTATGGGCCCACCAAGTTTCGTAAAAATCGGTGAAACGTTGTTTCGGGGCTGTTTGTTAAAGTTTCTATAGGGGGCGCTACACGCGGTAGAAACGCGATATTTGGTACGTGAGCTGCAGGGAGCAGTCTACACGTGTCCTGTGAATTTCATATTCATAAGTATTACGGTTTGCGCAGAATGAGTTTTTTTGTGTGAGAGCGCCACCTAGTGACCGAATTTTGTGGCCCTTTTTAGGGGAGGCTCAGGGCACCATGGGCAATCAGCGTGCCAAGTTACGTTTGAATTGCACTTCCCGATGCTGAGATATGAGGCGTTAAGTTTGGAAGAGCGCCACCGTGTGGCGGTTGGTTGAAATTGTGCAAAATTGTGCAGGATGCGGAATGAAGACATGATAAACCATTGGTCCGAATTTGGTGTGAATCGGGCATACCATTGTGACGAAACAAGCCACTTCCTGTTGTCATGTGAAATTGGCAGGAAGTGCTAACTTCATAACGCGGCCATCTTTGAAAATTTCGACAGACTGTACATTAGTGAGTTTGTCAGTAGGGTCTCCAGAGTGTGCGTGCAAAGTTTCGTGCAAATCGGAGAAACGTGCATGGGTGAGTGGGCAAACGGTGTGTTTTGCATATATCGCCCCCTAGCGAAAAAAAAGTTTAGGCGGAAGTGGGCGTGGCCTACCTAGGGTGACTCAGCTGCATTCACTGAACGCGTGGATATGTGTTTTATGAATGTGCGACAAACGGGGCGGGAGTTATTGGCGTCTGGAAATTTGCGTAAACATAGCGCCACCTAGGGGTGTTGGCAGTTAGTGACTTGGACGTAAGTCGTAGAATATGCAATTTTTCAACACGCATGTCGAATGTGCCAAGTCAAAATCATGGAAATGTCCCTGCTGAGGCAGTCGAAATGTGTCGCAAAGCGCAGAAACGAAATAATAATAATAATAATAAAGAAACGGACCAATTTCAATAAGGACCTTGCAGTGTCCTGCTCGGTCCTTAATTAAAGCTGCGAGCAGCGTTGAGGCGGACCGAGCCCCCACGCTACTCGGGCTGTGGCGCAACCGCCGGAACCGGTCGTGGGAACACGTGCCGTCGTGACACGCGCCGTCGTAACATGCGCCGTCGTAACACGCGCCGTCATAACACGTGCAGACCACGTCACGAAAGTCTCACGTCACCACAGTCCGAAGCCCACGTCACTCCACTCCCAAGCCCTCATCTCCAGAAGCTGTGAGAGCACTCTACGTTGTGACAAGTTTCAGACATTTCATAAGACTCAGCTTTCATAGAGAGACACTTCACTGCGAAAGGTGGAAATTTAATGTTGCTGATTACAAGTTGTGTATTTGTGACTGTATGTTGAATGACGTGTGCATGCTGAAATGCACTTATTTGTCATGATGATCCTCCTGGTTAAACTCAGCCTGATCCTCTTCCAACTCTGCTCTTACTGCAGGTACAGTAAGTGCCACATCTGCAAATGATAATGCTCCTAGATTACTATCTGATTGTTCAGCTCAACCTCATGTTCAAATACAATCCATGTGATATACCTGTTGCACATGAGTGTGTTATAATGACAGTACTATACCTAACCCAAAGAACACTTCAGAAAAGTGTCACAGATAACACTATCACGCAGATGCACAAAACTAACATATATTGCATCAATTTGTATGATCTGAAAGCAAAGTGTGAGATTAGTTGAAATGTGTGCAAGTTTGTATGAAAAGATGGAATGTGGTGACATAATGAGTATGTTTGTAGGACAGGATTTGTGTTAAATATTTTATGGTTCTGTTGGGAATTGGCACCATCTGGTGGACACTTATTAGACCAGCATGTGATTCCCAGCATTGGGCCAGCATATGGAGCTATATTAAAATGGGGCAAGTTTGAGGCGACAATACGGACACGCCGTTCGACGTACAGTCACAAAAAGCACATTTCTCATTCAGCACCATGTTATGACTGTACTGACCAAGTTTGAAGCAGATCAGACAAAAGCTGTAGGAGGAGTTAATTAAAATAGAACCTGAAAATGACATCACAGTTTGACATTTGTTCAAAGTGGGCAACTTTGAGGCCACGGTACGGACACGCCATTCGACGTACAATAACGCAGAGCACATTTTTGATTCATCATCATCTTAAGACTTTACTGACCACGTTTGAAGCAGATCAGATAAAACCTGTAGGAGGAGTTAATCCACAAAGATCCTGAAAATGACATCGCAGTTTGACATTTGGGCAAAGTGGGCAACTTTGAGGCAACGGTACGGACACGCCGTTCGACGTACACTTACGCAGAGCACATTTTTGATTGAGCTCCACGGGGTGAAAGTATTGACCAAATTTGAAGGAGACGCGAGAAATTCCCTAGGAGGAGATAATCCCCAAAAGTGCCAAATATGAAAATTAAAAATGTAAATATCCGACTTCCTGTGGGATTTGGGACATGGGTCCAAGAGGCTTTTTTGTGCGCCTTGGCACGTTCTATGAGCCTACTAAGTTTCGTACATATCGGCCAATTGTGGTGCCGGGGCTGTTTTTTAAAAATCCTGTAGGGGGCGCTACAACTGCGGCAAACGCGATTTTTGGTATGTGAGCTCCAGACAGCAGTCTACACGTGTCTAGTGAATTTCATATTCATAAGTATTACGGTTTGCGCAGAATGACTTTTCGGCCACCAGAGCGCCACCTAGCGGCGGAATTTTTTTCACCTTTTTAGGGTAGTCTCGGAGCGCCATAGGCATGCAGTGTACCAATTTACGTTTTAATCGCACGTGGTGATGCGGAGATATAGGCGTTTAACTTTGAAAGAGCGCCACCATGTGGCGGTGGCCTGAAATTGTGCAAAATTGTGTACAATGCGCAATGAAGACATGATATACTATTGTTCCAAATTTGGTATATATCGGGCAAAGTTTTGTGACCAAACAGTCCACTTCCTGTTTTGAGGCGAAATCAGCAGGAAGTTGTGACGTCATAACACGCGTATCTTGCAAAATTTTGACATACTTTACATAAGTGTTTTTGTCAGGGCGGTCGGCAGAGTGTACGTGCCAAATTTCGTGCGAATCGGACAAACGTGCACGGAGAAACCCGAAAAAGTCAATTTTGCACATATCGCCCTCTAGCGAAAAAAAAGTCTAGGCGGAAATGGGCGTGGCCTATATAGTGAGACTCAGCTACATCCACCGAACGCGTGGATATGAAGTTTATGAATGTGCGACAAACTAGCCGGGACTTATTAGCAGTATGAGAAATAGCGCCACCTAGTGGTCTTCCTAGTGAGTGACGTGAATGCGACGTATGAAATATCGAATTTTTCAGCAGGCACGACGAATGTGCCAAATAAAAATCACGTAATGTCCATGCTGTGGCAGTCGAAAATGGGCGCAAAGATCCCAAGCGTAAGAATAATAATAAACTAACGGACCAAATACAATAAGGACCTTACCAGGTTCCCTGGCTCGGTCCTTAATTAAAGCTGCGAGCAGCGTTGAGGCGGACCGAGCCCCCACGTAACTCGGGCCGTGGTGCAACCGCGTCCCACGGCGTCGTAACATGTGTTGTGGCAAAACGCGCCGTCGTAACAGGCGCCGTCGTAACAGGCGCCGTCATGAGACGTGTGGACCATGTCACGAAAGGCTCACGTCACCCCACTTCTAAACCGTCATGTATAGAAGCTGTGGGACAGCACTGCATGTTGTGACATGAATCCTTATGCAATGGCTCCATCTGCTGGGCTGTAATGAGAATAGCGTCTGACTGCCAGCATTGGGCCAGCATATGCAGCCAGTATAAAAGGTGGTCAAATCGTTGGATTTTGAGGCCACGCCTCGGACATGCCTTTGAACGTACAGATACGAAGTTCACCGTTTGAGTAGAGGTCGACAAGATGAAAGTACTGACCAAGTTTGGAGGCGACGCGATAAATTCCCTAGGAGGAGTTAAAGCTCAAAAGTGCTAAAAAGTTTGACATTTGGTGAAAATGGCCGACTTTGAGGCCACGCCCTGGACACGCCTTTCGACTTAGAGTCACGAAGAACACCGTTTAAATAGAGCTCGACAAGATGAAATAAGTGAGCAAGTTTGAAGCCGATCCGAGAAATTTCCTAGGACGAGTTAATTCTCAAAAGTGCTCAAAAAGTGCAAAAAATGACAATTTAAACTAAAAATATCCGACTTCCTGTGGGATTTGGGACATGGGTCCAAGAGGCTTTTTTGTGCGTATTGGCACCTTCTATGAGCTTATCAAGTTTCGTACATATTGTCCAAACGTGGCGCGGGGGCAGTTCCTTAAAAATTCTGTAGGGGGCGCTACAACCAATAGAAATGCGATCTTTGGTATGTGAGCTCCAGGCAGCAGTCTACACGTGTCTAGTGAATCTTATATTCATAAGTATTACGGTTTGTGCAGAATGACTTTTCGGCCACCAGAGCGCCACCTAGCGGCGGAATGTTTTTTACCTTTTTAGGGTAGCCTCGGAGTGCCATGGGCATGCAGTGTACCAATTTACGTTTTAATCGCACGTGGCAATGCGGAGAAAGAAGCCGTTAACTTTGAAAGAGCGCCACCTTGTGTCGGTGGCGCGAAATTGTGTACAATTGTGCACGACGCGCAATGAAGACATGATAAAGTATTGTTCTAAATTTGGTATGAATCGGGCAAAGTTTTGTGACGAAACACCCCACTTCCTGTTTTGAGGCGAAATCAGCAGGAAGTTGTGACGTCATAACGCGCGTACCGTGCAAAATTTTTACATACTTTACATTAGTGTTTTTGTCAGGGCGGTCGGTAGAGTGTACGTGTCAATTTTCGTGCGAATCGGACAAACGTGCACGGAGAAACCTGGAAAAGTCACTTTTACACATATCGCCCTCTAGCGGAAAAAAAGTCTAGGCGGAAATGGGCGTGGCCTATATAGGGCGACTCAGCTACATCCCCCGAACGTGTGGATATGTGTTTTATGAATGTGCGACAATGTATGCGGGAGTTATGGGCCCCTGAAAATTTGAACACATATAGCGCCACCTAGTGGTCTTCTTAGTCAGTGACTTGAATGCGACGCGTAGAATTCATAAGACTCAGCTTTCATAGAGAGACACTTCACTGCGAAAGGTGGAAATTTAATGTTGCTGATTACAAGTTGTGTATTTGTGACTGTATGTTGAATGACGTGTGCATGCTGAAATGCACTTATTTGTCATGATGATCCTCCTGGTTAAACTCAGCCTGATCCTCTTCCAACTCTGCTCTTACTGCAGGTACAGTAAGTGCCACATCTGCAAATGATAATGCTCCTAGATTACTATCTGATTGTTCAGCTCAACCTCATGTTCAAATACAATCCATGTGATATACCTGTTGCACATGAGTGTGTTATAATGACAGTACTATACCTAACCCAAAGAACACTTCAGAAAAGTGTCACAGATAACACTATCACCCAGATGCACAAAACTAACATATATTGCATCAATTTGTATGATCTGAAAGCAAAGTGTGAGATTAGTTGAAATGTGTGCAAGTTTGTATGAAAAGATGGAATGTGGTGACATAATGAGTATGTTTGTAGGACAGGATTTGTGTTAAATATTTTATGGTTCTGTTGGGAATTGGCACCATCTGGTGGACACTTATTAGACCAGCATGTGATTCCCAGCATTGGGCCAGCATATGGAGCTATATTAAAATGGGGCAAGTTTGAGGCGACAATACGGACACGCCGTTCGACGTACAGTCACAAAAAGCACATTTCTCATTCAGCACCATGTTATGACTGTACTGACCAAGTTTGAAGCAGATCAGATAAAACCTGTAGGAGGAGTTAATTAAAATAGAACCTGAAAATGACATGACAGTTTGACATCTGTGCAAAGTGGGCAACTTTGGGGCCACGGTACGGACACGCCCTTCGACGTACACTGACACAGAGCACATTTTTGATTCAGCACCATGTCATGAGTGTACTGAGCAAGTTTGAAGCAGATCTGATAAATTCCCTAGTAGGAGTTAATATTCAAAAGTGCGAAATATGAAGAATAAAAATGTAAATTTCCAACTTCCTGTGGGATTTGGGACATGGGTCCAAGAGTTTTTTTTGTGCGCCTTGGCACGTTCTATGAGCCTACCAAGTTTTGTACATATTGGGCAAACGTGGCGCCGGGGCTGTTCTTTAAAATTCCTGTAGGGGGCGCTAGAACCGCGACAAACGCGATTTTTGGTACGTGAGCTCCAGGTACCAGTCTACACGTGTCCTGCGAATTTCATATTAATAAGTATTACGGTTTGTGCAGAATGAGTTTTCGGCCACCAGAGCGCCACCTAGCGGCGATTTTTTTAACCCTGTTTAGGAGATCCTCAGAGCGCCATGGGCATGCATCGTATCAATTTATGTTTTAATCGCACGTTGCGATGTGGAGATATAAGCGGTTAACTTTGAAAGAGCGCCACCTTGTGGCAATGGCTTGAAATTGTGCAAAATTGTGCAGAATGCGCAATGAAGACATGATTAACTATTGTTCCAAATTTGGTGTGAATCGAGCATACTTTTGTGACTAAACACCCCACTTCCTGTTTTGACGCGAAATGAACAGGAAGTGCTAATGATATAACGCGCTCATATTGCAAAATTTTAACATACTTTAAATTAGTGTTTTTGTCAGGGCGGTCGGCAGAGTGTACGTGCCAAATTTCGTGCGAATCGGACAAACGTGCACGGAGAAACCCGAAAAAGTCAATTTTGCACATATCGCCCTCTAGCGAAAAAAAAGTCTAGGCGGAAATGGGCGTGGCCTATATAGTGAGACTCAGCTACATCCACCGAACGCGTGGATATGAAGTTTATGAATGTGCGACAAACTAGCCGGGACTTATTAGCAGTATGAGAAATAGCGCCACCTAGTGGTCTTCCTAGTGAGTGACGTGAATGCGACGTATGAAATATCGAATTTTTCAGCAGGCACGACGAATGTGCCAAATAAAAATCACGTAATGTCCATGCTGTGGCAGTCGAAAATGGGCGCAAAGATCCCAAGCGTAAGAATAATAATAAACTAACGGACCAAATACAATAAGGACCTTACCAGGTTCCCTGGCTCGGTCCTTAATTAAAGCTGCGAGCAGCGTTGAGGCGGACCGAGCCCCCACGTAACTCGGGCCGTGGTGCAACCGCGTCCCACGGCGTCGTAACATGTGTTGTGGCAAAACGCGCCGTCGTAACAGGCGCCGTCGTAACAGGCGCCGTCATGAGACGTGTGGACCATGTCACGAAAGGCTCACGTCACCCCACTTCTAAACCGTCATGTATAGAAGCTGTGGGACAGCACTGCATGTTGTGACATGAATCCTTATGCAATGGCTCCATCTGCTGGGCTGTAATGAGAATAGCGTCTGACTGCCAGCATTGGGCCAGCATATGCAGCCAGTATAAAAGGTGGTCAAATCGTTGGATTTTGATTCCACGCCTCGGACATGCCTTTGAACGTACAGATACGAAGTTCACCGTTTGAGTAGAGGTCGACAAGATGAAAGTACTGACCAAGTTTGGAGGCGACGCGATAAATTCTCTAGGAGGAGTTAAAGCTCAAAAGTGCTAAAAAGTTTGACATTTGGTGAAAATGGCCGACTTTGAGTCCACGCCCTGGACACGCCTTTCGACTTAGAGTCACGAAGAACACCGTTTAAATAGAGCTCGACAAGATGAAATAAGTGAGCAAGTTTGAAGCCGATCCGAGAAATTTCCTAGGACGAGTTAATTCTCAAAAGTGCTCAAAAAGTGCAAAAAATGACAATTTAAACTAAAAATATCCGACTTCCTGTGGGATTTGGGACATGGGTCCAAGAGGCTTTTTTGTGCGTATTGGCACCTTCTATGAGCTTATCAAGTTTCGTACATATTGTCCAAACGTGGCGCGGGGGCAGTTCCTTAAAAATTCTGTAGGGGGCGCTACAACCAATAGAAATGCGATCTTTGGTATGTGAGCTCCAGGCAGCAGTCTACACGTGTCTAGTGAATCTTATATTCATAAGTATTACGGTTTGTGCAGAATGACTTTTCGGCCACCAGAGCGCCACCTAGCGGCGGAATGTTTTTTACCTTTTTAGGGTAGCCTCGGAGTGCCATGGGCATGCAGTGTACCAATTTACGTTTTAATCGCACGTGGCAATGCGGAGAAAGAAGCCGTTAACTTTGAAAGAGCGCCACCTTGTGTCGGTGGCGCGAAATTGTGTACAATTGTGCACGACGCGCAATGAAGACATGATAAAGTATTGTTCTAAATTTGGTATGAATCGGGCAAAGTTTTGTGACGAAACACCCCACTTCCTGTTTTGAGGCGAAATCAGCAGGAAGTTGTGACGTCATAACGCGCGTACCGTGCAAAATTTTTACATACTTTACATTAGTGTTTTTGTCAGGGCGGTCGGTAGAGTGTACGTGTCAATTTTCGTGCGAATCGGACAAACGTGCACGGAGAAACCTGGAAAAGTCACTTTTACACATATCGCCCTCTAGCGGAAAAAAAGTCTAGGCGGAAATGGGCGTGGCCTATATAGGGCGACTCAGCTACATCCCCCGAACGTGTGGATATGTGTTTTATGAATGTGCGACAATGTATGCGGGAGTTATGGGCCCCTGAAAATTTGAACACATATAGCGCCACCTAGTGGTCTTCTTAGTCAGTGACTTGAATGCGACGCGTAGAATTCATAAGACTCAGCTTTCATAGAGAGACACTTCACTGCGAAAGGTGGAAATTTAATGTTGCTGATTACAAGTTGTGTATTTGTGACTGTATGTTGAATGACGTGTGCATGCTGAAATGCACTTATTTGTCATGATGATCCTCCTGGTTAAACTCAGCCTGATCCTCTTCCAACTCTGCTCTTACTGCAGGTACAGTAAGTGCCACATCTGCAAATGATAATGCTCCTAGATTACTATCTGATTGTTCAGCTCAACCTCATGTTCAAATACAATCCATGTGATATACCTGTTGCACATGAGTGTGTTATAATGACAGTACTATACCTAACCCAAAGAACACTTCAGAAAAGTGTCACAGATAACACTATCACCCAGATGCACAAAACTAACATATATTGCATCAATTTGTATGATCTGAAAGCAAAGTGTGAGATTAGTTGAAATGTGTGCAAGTTTGTATGAAAAGATGGAATGTGGTGACATAATGAGTATGTTTGTAGGACAGGATTTGTGTTAAATATTTTATGGTTCTGTTGGGAATTGGCACCATCTGGTGGACACTTATTAGACCAGCATGTGATTCCCAGCATTGGGCCAGCATATGGAGCTATATTAAAATGGGGCAAGTTTGAGGCGACAATACGGACACGCCGTTCGACGTACAGTCACAAAAAGCACATTTCTCATTCAGCACCATGTTATGACTGTACTGACCAAGTTTGAAGCAGATCAGATAAAACCTGTAGGAGGAGTTAATTAAAATAGAACCTGAAAATGACATGACAGTTTGACATCTGTGCAAAGTGGGCAACTTTGGGGCCACGGTACGGACACGCCCTTCGACGTACACTGACACAGAGCACATTTTTGATTCAGCACCATGTCATGAGTGTACTGAGCAAGTTTGAAGCAGATCTGATAAATTCCCTAGTAGGAGTTAATATTCAAAAGTGCGAAATATGAAGAATAAAAATGTAAATTTCCAACTTCCTGTGGGATTTGGGACATGGGTCCAAGAGTTTTTTTTGTGCGCCTTGGCACGTTCTATGAGCCTACCAAGTTTTGTACATATTGGGCAAACGTGGCGCCGGGGCTGTTCTTTAAAATTCCTGTAGGGGGCGCTAGAACCGCGACAAACGCGATTTTTGGTACGTGAGCTCCAGGTACCAGTCTACACGTGTCCTGCGAATTTCATATTAATAAGTATTACGGTTTGTGCAGAATGAGTTTTCGGCCACCAGAGCGCCACCTAGCGGCGATTTTTTTTAACCCTGTTTAGGAGATCCTCAGAGCGCCATGGGCATGCATCGTATCAATTTATGTTTTAATCGCACGTTGCGATGTGGAGATATAAGCGGTTAACTTTGAAAGAGCGCCACCTTGTGGCAATGGCTTGAAATTGTGCAAAATTGTGCAGAATGCGCAATGAAGACATGATTAACTATTGTTCCAAATTTGGTGTGAATCGAGCATACTTTTGTGACTAAACACCCCACTTCCTGTTTTGACGCGAAATGAACAGGAAGTGCTAATGATATAACGCGCTCATATTGCAAAATTTTAACATACTTTAAATTAGTGTTTTTGTCAGGGCGGTCTCCAGATTGTACGTGGAAAATTTCGTGCGAATCGGACAAATGTGTACAGAGAAACCTGAAAAAGTCATTTTCGCACATATCGCCCTCTAGCGAAAAATAATTATAGGCGGAAATGGGCGTGGCCTATATAGGGCGACTCAGCTACATCCCCCGAACGCGTGGATATGTGTTTTATGAATGTGCGACAATGTATGCGGGAGTTAGTGGCCCCTGAAAATTTGAACACATATAGCGCCACCTAGTGGTCTTCTTAGTCAGTGACTTGAATGCGACGCGTAGAATATTTAATTTTTCACCAGGCACGTCGAATGTGGCAAATAAAAAGTGCGCAATGTCCATGCTGAGGCAGTCGAAAATGGGCGCAAAGTCCCGGAAGCGTAATAATAATAATAATAAACTAACGGACCAAATACAATAAGGACCTTACCAGGTTCCCTGGCTCGGTCCTTAATTAAAGCTGCGAGCAGCGTTGAGGCGGACCGAGCCCCTACGTAACTCGGGGTGTGTTGCAACCGCGTTCCGGGCCGTCGTAACACGCGTCGTCGTGACACGCGCCGTCGTAACAAGCGCCGTCGTAACACGCGTCGTCGTAACACGTGCAGACCACGTCACGAAAGTCTCACGTCACCCCAGTCCAAAGCCCACGTCACTCCACTCCCAAGCCCTCATCTCCAGAAGCTGTGAGAGCACTCTACGTTGTGACAAGTTTCAGACACTTCATAAGCCTCACCTTTCATAGAGAGAGCCTTCACTGTGAAAGGTGGACATTTAATGTTGCTGATTACAAGTTGTGTATTTGTGACTGTATGTTGAATGGCGTGTGCATGTCGAAATGCACTTATTTGTCATGATGATCCTCCTGGTTAAATTCAACCTGAACCCCTTCCAACTCTGCTGTTACTGCAGGTACAGTAAATGCCACACCTGCAAATGATAATGGTCCTACATCACTATCTGGATGTTCAGCTAAACTCATGTTCAAATACAATCCATGTGATATACCTGTTGCACATGAGTGTGTTATAATGACAGTACTATACTTAAACTAAGGAACACTTTAGAAAAGTGTCACAGATAATACTATCACCCAGATGCAGAAAAGTAACATATATTGTATCAATTTGTGGGATCTGAAAGCAAAGTATGAGAGTAGCTGAAATGTGTGCAAGTTTGTATGAAAAGATAGCATGTGGTTATCTAATGTGTATGTTTGTAGGACAGGAATTGCTTTAAATATTGTGTGGGTCTGTTGGGATTTGGCACCATCTGGTGGACACTTATTAGACCAGCACGTGATTCCCAGCATTGGGCCAGCATATGGAGCCATATTAAAATGGGCCAAGTTTGAGGGCATGCAACAGACATGCCCTTTGACGTACACTCACACAGAGCACATTTTTGATTCAGCACCATGTCATGAGTGTACTGAGCAAGTTTGAAGCAGATCAGATAAAACCTGCAGGAGGAGTTAATTAAAATAGAACCTGAAAATGACATGACAGTTTGACATTTGTGCAAAGTGGGTAACTTTGGGACCACGGTACGGACACGCCCTTCGACATACACTTACACAGCGCACATTTTTGATTCAGCACCATGTTATGAGTGTACTGAGCAAGTTTGAAGCAGATCTGATAAATTCCCTAGTAGGAGTTAATATTCAAAAGTGCAAAATATGTAAATTAAAAATGTAAATATCCGACTTCCTGTGGGATTTGGGACATGGGTCCAAGAGGCTTTTTTGTGCGCCTTGGCACGTTCTATGAGCCTACCAAGTTTTGTACATATCGGGCAAACGTGGCGTCGGGGCTGTTCTTTAAAATTCCTGTAGGGGGCGCTACAACCGCGACAAACGCGATTTTTGGTACGTGAGCTCCAGGCACCAGTCTACACTTATCTGGTGAATTTCATATTCATAACTATTATGGTTTGCGCAGCATGAGTTTTCCGCCACCAGAGCGCCATCTAGCGGCGAATTTTTCCCCCCCTTTTTAGGGGAGCCTCAGAGCGCTATGGGCATGCAACGTACCAATTTACGTTTTAATCGCACGTTGCGATGCGGAGATATAAGCGGTTAACTTTGAAAGAGCGCCACCTTGTGGCAATGGCTTGAAATTGTGCAAAATTGTGCAGAATGCGCAATGAAGACATGATAAACTATTGTTCCAAATATGGTGTGAATCGGGCATACTTTTGTGACAAAACACCCCACTTCCTGTTTTGACGCGAAATGAACAGGAAGTGCTAATGATATAACGCGCTCATATTGCAAAATTTTAACATACTTTAAATTAGTGAATTTGTCAGGGCGGTCTCCAGATTGTACGTTGAAAATTTCGCGTAAATCGGACAAACGTGCACGGAGAAACCCGAAAAAGTCATTTTCGCACATATCGCCCTCTAGCGAAAAATAATTATAGGCGGAAATGGGCGTGGCCTATATAGGGCGACTCAGCTCAATTCACCGAACGCGTGGATATAAGGTTTATGAATGTGCAACGAACTATGCGGGAGTTATGGGCCTTGCGAAATTTGCCTAGAAATAGCGCCACCTAGTGGTCTTCCTAATGACAAATTTGAATGTGATGCATGTCGTCGTGCAATTTTCTCCACACCTGACGAATTTGCCAAATAAAAATCACGTAATGTGCGTGTTCAGGCACCCGAAACAAGCCGCGAAGCGCAGAAACGAAATAATAATAATAATAAGAAACGGATCAATTTCAATAAGGACCTTGCAGGTTCCTTGCTCGGTCCTTAATTAAAGCTGCGAGCAGCGTTGAGGCGGACCTCGCTCTGACGTAACTCGGGCCGTGGTGCAACCGCGTCCCGGGCCGTCGTAACATGTGCCGTCGTAACACGTGCCGTTGTGAAACACGTGTGGTTGACGTAACTAAACTCTGATGTCAGTGCACTCCCAAGGCGACATCACTCTAGACCCAAGCTGTCATGTTCAGAAGTTGTGTGATAGCAGTGTGTGATTGCTAGCATTGTGCCAGTACATGGAGCCAGCAGCATATGGAGGCAGCATAAAATTCGGTCAAAACGGCCGAGTTTGAGGCCATGACACGGCCATGCGTTGTGATGTACAGTCACACAGAGCACAATTTAGATTCATCACCCACTTATGAGTGTACTGACCAAGTTTGAAGCCGATCCGAGAAAGCCTGTAGCAGGAGTTAAAGTTCAAAAGTGCCAGCATTGGGGCCAGAACATGGAACCAGCAGCACATGGAGGCAGCATAAAATTCGGTCAAAATGGCCGACTTTGAGGGCATGGTACGGCCACGCCCTTCAATCTAGAGTCACGCAGAGCACAATTTAGATTCAGCACAATCTTATGAGTGTATTGACCAAATGTGAAGGAGATGTGATAAAAGCTGTAGGAGGAGTTAATTAAAATAGAACCCTAAAATGACAGCAGAGTTTGATATTCGGTCAAAATGGCCGACTTTGAGGGCATGGTATGGCCAAGCCGTTTGACGTAGAGTTACGCAGAGCACAATTTAGATTAAACACCTCCTCATGAGTGTACTGACCAAGTTTGAAGCCGATATGAGAAATGCCCTTGTAGGAGTTAAAGCTCAAAAGTGCTAAAAATCCAAAATTTGAAATGGAAATATGCGACTCGGCCAAGTTTGAGGTCATGGTACGGCCACGCCTTTCGATGTACAGTTACACAGAGCACAATTTAGATAGAGGACGTCCTTATGAGTGTACTGACCAAGTTTGACGGCGATCGGAGAAATCCTGTAGGAGGAGTTAAAGCTCAAAAGTGTTAAAAATCCAAAAATTGAAATGGAAACATCTGACTTCCTGTGGGAGTTGGAGCATGGGTCCAAGAGGCTTTTTGGTGCGTCTTTGGATGTTCCATGGGTCCACCAAGTTTGGTAAAAATCGGTGAAACGTGGTTCCGGGGCTGTTCCTTAAAGTTCCTGTAGGGGGCGCTATACGCGGTAGAAACGCGATATTTGGTACGTGAGCTCCAGGCAGCAGTCTACACGTGTCCTGTGAAATTCATATTCATAAGTATTACGGTGTGTGCAGAATGAGTTTTTTTTTACCAGACCGCCACCTAGTGGCCGAATTTTGTGGCCCTTTTTAGGGGAGGCTCAGGGCAACATGGGCAATCAGCATACCAAGTTACGTTTGAATCGCATATTCTGATGTTGAGATATAAGCCGTTGACTTTGAAAGAGCGCCACACTGTGGTGGTGGCCTAAAATTGCGCAAAATTGTGCAGGCTGTGCAAGGAAGACATGATAAACCATTGCACCAAATTTGGTGTCAATCGGCCATACCATTGCGGTGAAACAGGCCACTTCCTGTTTTCATGCGAAATGGGCAGGAAGTGCTAACGTCACAACGCGCTTGTGTTTCAAAATTTCAACATAATGTACATTAGTGTTCTTGTCAATAGGGTCTCCAGAGTGTACGTGCAAAGTTTCGTGCAAATCGGACAAATGTGCACGGAGAAACCAGAAAAAGGCATTTTTGAATATATCGCCCCCTAGTGAAAAAAAAGTTTAGGCGGATATGGGCGTGGCCTATATAGGGTGACTCAGCTAGATCCACTGAACGCGTGGATATGTGTTTTATGAATGTGCGACAAACGGGGCGGGACTTATTCGCCCTTGAAAATGTGAGTTGACATAGCGCCACCTAGGGGTGTTGCTAGTTAGTGAGTTGAACGTAACACGTAGAATATGCAATTTTTCAACACGCAAGTCGAATGTGCCAAGTAAAAATCACGCAATGTCCATGCTGAGGCAGTCGAAATGTGTCGCAAAGAGGGAGAAGACGACTAAGAATAATAATAAAGAAACGGACCAATTACAATAAGGACCTTGCAGGTTCCTGCTCGGTCCTTAACAAGCAGCGTTGGGGCGGACCGAGCCCCCACGCCACTCGGGCCGTGGTGCAACCGCGTCCCGGGCCGTCCCAAGCCCACGTCACCGCAGTCCCAAGCCGTCATGTCCAGAAGCTGTGTGAGAGGAGTGTATGATGGTACACGTTTCAGACGCAGCAAAACATTAAGCTGTCACCAAGATGTTGAATTGTTATACAATGGCGCCATCTGCTGGGCAGTAGTTAGAGCAGCGTGTGATTGCCAGCATTGGGTCAGCATATGGAAGCAGTATGAAAATTAGCACACTTGGGCAGCTTATGGAAGAAGTCTAAAATTCGGGCAAAATGTCCGACTTTGAGGCCACGCCCTGGACACGCCTTTCGACTTAGAGTCACGAAGAGCACCGTTTGGGTAGAGCTCGACAAGATGTAAGAACTGACCAAGTTTGAACCCGATGCGAGAAGTGGTCCAGGAGGAGTTAATCCTTAAAAGTGGGCAAAAAGTGCAAAAAATGACAATTTCAAATAAAAATATTGGGCTTTCTGTGGGTATTGGGACATGGGTCCAAGAGGCTTTTTGGTGAGTCTTGGGATGTTCTATGTGCCCACCAAGTTTCGTAAAAATCGGTGAAACGTGGCTCCGGGGGTGTTCTTTAAAGTTCCTGTAGGGGGCGCTACAACGGCTAGAAACGTGTTTTTTGGTACGTGAGCTCCAGGCAGTAGTCTACACGTGTCCTGTGAATGTCATAGTCCTAAGTATTACGGTTTGGGCAGAAAGAGTTTTTGGCCAGCAGAGCGCCACCTAGCGGCGGGTTTTTGTACCCCTTTTTATGGGAGCCTCAGGGCGCCATGGGTAATGATCGTACCAAGTGACGTTAGAACCACACGTTCCGATGCGGAGATATGAGCCGTTAACTTTGACAGAGCGCCACCCTGTGGTGGTGGCGTGGAATTAAGCAAAATTGTGCACGTTGTGCAATGAAGACACGATAAACCATTGTTCCAAATCTGGTGTGAATTGGCCATACCATTGTGACAAAACACCCCACTTCCTGTTTTGGCGCGAAATCTGCAGGAAGTGCTAACATCATAACACGGTTATCTTTCAAAATTTCAACACAATGTACATGAGTGTTTTTGTCAGTAGGGTCTGTAGAGTGTACGTGGCAAATTTGGTGCGAATCGGATAAACGTGCACGTAGAAACCCGGAAAAGTCATTTTTGCAAATATCGCCACCTAGCGAAAAAAAAGTCTAGGCGGAAATGGGCGTGGCCTATCTAGGGGGACTCAGCTATATCCACTGAACGCGTGGATATAAGGTTTATGATTGTGCGACAAAGTATGCGGGACTCATGGGGCTCTGGAAATTGGCCTAAACATAGCGCCACCTAGTGGTCTTCCCAGTGGCAAAGTTGAATGTGATGCATAGAATATATAATTTTTCAGCAGACCTGACAAATTTGGGAAATAAAAATCACGGAAAGTGCACGTTTAGGAACTCAAAACAAGCCGCGAAGTCGTGATGAAACGTAATAATAATAATAATTAAAGCTGCAAGCAGCGTTTGGGCGGACCGAGCCCCCACGCCACTCGGGCCGTGGTGCAACCGCGTCCTGGGCCGTCCCAAGCCCACGTCACCGCAGTCCCAAGCCGTCATGTCCAGAAGCTGTGTGAGAGGAGTGTATGATGGCACACGTTTCAGACGCAGCAAAACATTGAGCTGTCACCAAGATGTTGAATTGTTATACAATGGCGCCATCTGCTGGGCAGTAATTAGAGCAGCGTGTGATTGCCAGCATTGGGTCAGCATATGGAAGCAGTATGAAAATTAGCACACTTGGGCAGCTTATGGAAGAAGTCTAAAATTCGGGCAAAATGTCCGACTTTGAGGCCACGCCCTGGACACGCCTTTTGACTTAGAGTCACGAAGAGCACCGTTTGGGTAGAGCTCGACAAGATGTAAGAAGTGACCAAGTTTGAACCCGATGCGAGAAGTGGTCCAGGAGGAGTTAATCCTTAAAAGTGGGCAAAAAGTGGAAAAAATGACAATTTCAAATAAAAATATTGGGGTTTCTGTGGGAATTGGGACATGGGTCCAAGAGGCTTTTTGGTGAGTCTTGGGATGTTCTATGTGCCCACCAAGTTTCGTAAAAACCGGTGAAACGTGGCTCCGGGGCTGTTATTTAAAGTTCCTGTAGGGGGCGCTACAACGGCTAGAAACGTGTTTTTTGGTACGTGAGCTCCAGGCAGTAGTCTACACGTGTCCTGTGAATGTCATATTCCTAAGTATTACGGTTTGGGCAGAAAGAGTTTTTGGCCAGCAGAGCGCCACCTAGCGTCGGAATTTGTTTGCCTTTTTTAGGGGAGCCTCAGGGCGCCATGGGGAATAATCGTGACAAGTTACGTTAGAATGACACGTTCCGATGTGGAGATATGAGCCGTTAACTTTGAAAGAGCGCCACCCTGTGGTGGTGGCGTGGAATTAAGCAAAATTGTGCACGCTGTGCAATGAAGACATGATAAAGCAATGTTCCAAATTTGGTGTGAATCGGGCATAGTATTGTGACGAAACACCCCACTTCCTGTTTTCATGCGAAATCGGCAGGAAGTGCTGATGTCATAACGCGCTCATCTTTCAAAATTTCAACATACTGTACATGAGTGTCTTTGTCAGTGCGGTCTCCAGAGTGTACGTGCAAAGTTTCACGCAAATCGGACAAATGGGCACGGAGAAACCCGAAAAAGTAATTTTTGCATATAGCGCCCTCTAGCGGAAAAAAAGTTTAGGCGGAAATGGGCGTGGCCTACCTAGGGACACTCAGCTACATCCACTGAACGCGTGGATATGAGTTTTATGACTGTGCGACAAAGTATGCGGAACTTATGGGCCTCTGAAAATTGGCCAAAATATAGCGCCACCTAGTGGTCTTCCTAGTGGCAAAGTTGAATGTGATGCATATCATCTAGCTATTTTCGCGAGGTTTGATAAATTTGCCAAATAAAAATCACGGAAAGTGCACGACGAGGTACCCAAAACAGTCGCCAAAGCGCAGAAACGAAATAATAATAATAATAATAATAATAAACGGACCAAAAACAATAAGGACCTTACCAGGTTCCCTGGCTCGGTCCTTAATTAAAGCTGCAAGCAGCGTTGAGGCGGACCTCGCTCTGACGTAACTCGGGGTGTGTCGCAACCGCGTCCCGGGCCGTCGTAATATGTCCCGTCGTGATATGTGCCGTCGTTACATGTGCTGTCGTAATATGTGCCGTCGTTATACGTGCCGTCGTGATATGTGGTGTCGTGATATGTGTGGATCATGTAAGGAAAGTGTGACGTCACTGCACAGCTAAGCTCACGTCAGTGAAGTCCAAAGTTGTGATGTCCAGAAGGTGTGTGATAGCAGTGTATGTTGTGACACGTTTCAGACAGTGGAAAAGACTGAGCTTTAATCCAGATGCTGAATTGTTATGCAATGGCGCCATCTGCTGGGCTGTAATGAGAGCAGGTCGTGATTGGCAGCATTGGGGGAGAATATGGAAGCAGTGTAAAAATTGGCAGTGTTGGGCAGCATATGGAACCAGTATAAAATTCGGTTAAATCGGTGAACTTTGAGGCGATGGTATGGCCACGCCCTTCGACGTACAATTACGCAGAGCACAATTTAGATTGAGCACCTCCTCATGAGTGTACTGAGCAAGTTTGAAGGCGATCCGAGAAATCGTCCAGGAGGAGTTAAAGCTGAAAAGTGCAAAAAATCCAAAATTGAAATGAAAATATCTGACTTTCTGTGGGATTTGGGACATGGGTCCAAGAGGCTTTTTGGTGCGTCTTGGCACGTATTATGGGCCCACCAAGTTTGGTAAAAATCGGTGAAACGTTGTTCCGGGGCTGTTCTTTAAAGTTCCTGTAGGGGGCGCTACACGCAGTAGAAACGCCAGATTTGGTACGTGAGCTCCAGACAGCAGTCTACACGTGTCCTGTGAATTTAATATTCATAACTATTACGGTGTGTCCAGAATCAGTTTTTGAGCACTAGAGCGCCACCTAGGGGCGGATTTTTGTCCCCCTTTTTAGGGGAGGCTAAGGGCGCCATGGGCAATCAGCGTGCCAAGTTACGTTTGAATCGCACTTCCCGATGCTGAGATATGAGGCGTTAAGTTTGGAAGAGCGCCACCGTGTGGCGGTTGGTTGAAATTGTGCAAAATTGTGCAGGATGCGCAATGAAGACATGATTAATCAGTGGTCCGAATTTGGTGCGAATCGAGCATACGATTGTGAGGAAACAAGGCACTTCCTGTTTTAATGTGAAATTGGGAGGAAGTGCTAACTTCGTAACGCGGCCATCTTTGAAAATTTCGACAGACTGTATATTAGTGAGTTTGTCAGTAGGGTGTCCAGAGTGTGCGTGCAAAGTTTGGTGCAAATCGGACAAACGTGCATGGGTGAGTGGGCAAACGGTGTTTTTCGCATATATCGCCCCCTAGCGGAGAAAAAGTTTAGGCGGAAGTGGGCGTGGCCTACCTAGGGAGACTCAGCTCCATTCACTGAACGCGTGGATATGTGTTTCATGAATGTGCGACAAACGGGGCGGGAGTTATTCGTCCCTGAAAATTTGAGTACATATAGCGCCACCTAGGGGTGTTGCCAGTTAGTGACTTGAACGTAACGCCTAGAATATGAAATTTTTCAACACGCATGTCGAATGTGCCAAGTCAAAATCACATAATGTCCCTGCTGAGGCAGTCGAAATGTGTCGCAAAGCGCAGAACGGAAAGAATAATAATAAACTAACGGACCAATTACAATAAGGACCTTGCAGTGTCCTGCTCGGTCCTTAATTAAAGCTGCAAGCAGCGTTGAGGCGGACCGAGCCCCCACGTAACTCGGGGTGTGTCGCAACCGCGTCCCGGGCCGTCGTAACATGTGCCGTCGTGATATGTGGCGTCGCTACATGTCCCGTCGTGACATGTGCTGTCGTGATATGTGTGGATAATTTAACTAAAGTGTGACTTCACTGCACACCTAAGGTCTCGTCAGTGCAGGCCCAAGCTGTCATGTATAGAAGGTGTGTGACAGCAGTGTATGTTGTGACATGTGTCAGATATTGCAAAAGACTGAGTTTTCAGTCAGATGTTGAAGTGTTATGCAATGGCGCCATCTGCTGGGTTGTAATGAGAGCAGCGTGTGATTGGCAGCATTGGGGGAGTATATGGAAGCAGTGTAAAAATTGCTAGTGTTGGGTAGCATATGGAACCAGTATAAAATTCGGTTAAATCGGTGAAGTTTGAGGCTATGGTACGGCCACGCGTTCTGATGTACAGTCACACAGAGCACAATTTAGATTCATCAGCCCCTTATGAGTGCACTGACCAAGTTTGAAGCCGATCCGAGAAATCCTGTAGCAGGAGTTAAAGTTCAAAAGTGCCAGCATTGGGCCAGTACATGGAGCCAGCAGCACATGGAGGCAGGATAAAATTCGGTCAAAATGGTTGACTTTGAGGCCATGGTACGGCCACGCCCTTAAATGTAGAGTCAGACAGAGCACAATTTAATTTCAGCACAATCTTATGACTGTATTGGCCAAAGTTGAAGCAGATCCGATAAAAGCTGTAGGAGGAGTTAATTAAAATAGAACCCTAAAATGACAGCAGAGTTTGACATTCGGTCAAAATGGCCGACTTTGAGGCTATGGTATGGCCAAGCCGTTCGACGTAGAGTTATGCAGAGCACAATTTAGATTAAACACCTCCTCATGAGTGTACTGTCCAAGTTTGAAGCCGATATGAGAAATGCCCTTGGAGGAGTTAAAGGTCAAAAGTGCTAAAAATCCAAAATTTGAAATGGAAATATGCCACTCGGCCAAGTTTGAGGTCATGGTACGGCCACACCTTTTGATGTACAGTTACGCAGAGCACAATTTAGATAGAGGACCTCCTTATGAGTGTACTGACCAAGTTTGAAGCCGAACCGAGAAATCGTTCAGGAGGAGTTAAAGCTCAAAACTGCTAAAAATGAAAAATTACATTGACAATATCTGACTTCCTGTGGGAGTTGGACCATGGGTCCAAGAGGGTTTTTGGTGCGTCTTGGGATGTTCAATGGGCGTATCAAGTTTGGTAAAAATCGGTGAAACGTGGTTCCGGGGCTGTTCCTTAAAGTTCCTGTAGGGGGCGCTATACGCTGTAGAAACGCGATATTTGGTATGTGAGCTCCAGGCAGCAGTCTACACGTGTCCTGTGAATCTCATATTCATAAGTATTATGGTTTGCGCAGAATGAGTTTTTTCAACCAGAGCGCCACCTAGTGGCAGAATTTTGTGCCCCTTTTTAGGGGAGGCTCAGGGCACCATGGGTAATCAGCGTGTCAAGTTACGTAGGAATCGCACATTCTGATGCTGAGAAATAAGCCGTTAACTTTGAAAGAGCGCCACCGTGTGGCGGTTGGTTGAAACAGTGCAAAATTTAGCAGGATGCGCAATGAAGACATGATAAACCATTGGTCCGAATTTGATGTGAATCGGGCATACCATTGTGGTGAAACACGGCACTTCCTCTTTCCATGCGAAATTGGCAGGAAGTGCTAACTTCATAACGCGTTTGTCTTTCAAAATTTCAACACAATGTACATTAGTGTTCTTGCCAGGAGGGTCTCCAGAGTGTACGTGTAAAGTTTCGTGCAAATCGGAGAAACGTGCATGGGTGAGTGGGAAAACGGTGTTTTTCGGATATATCGCCCCCTAGCGAAAAAAAAAGTTTAGGCGGAAGTGGGCGTGGCCTATCCAGGGCGACTCAGCTACATCCCCCGAACGCGTGGATATGTGTTTTATGAATGTGTGACAAACGGGGCGGGACTTATTGGCCGCGGGAAATTTGCGTAGAAACAGCGCCACCTAGGGGTGTTGCAAGTTAGTGACTTGAACGTAACGCGTAGAATATGAAATTTTTCACCAGGCATGTCGAATGTGCCAAGTAAAAATCACGAAAAGTCCATGCTGAGGCAGTCGAAATGTGTCGTAAAGCGCAGAATGGAAAGAAGAATAATAAGAAACGGACCAAAAACAATAAGGACCTTACCAGGTTCCCTGGCTCGGTCCTTAATAATAAACTAACGGACCAATAACAATAAGGACCTTACCAGGTTCCCTGGCTCGGTCCTTAATTAAAGCTGCGAGCAGCGTTGAGGCGGACCGAGCCCCCACGCAACTCGGGCCGAGGCCCAACCGCGTCCTGGGCCGTCGAAACATGTGCCGTGCCGTCGTGATATGTGTCGCCGGTGACGTGTCGCTGGACACGTGACGTCGTAATATGTGGCGTCGTGAAACGTACTGTCGTGCGTGAGTGCCAGCATTGGGCCAGCATATGGAGCCAGCAGCATATGGAGGCAGCATAAAATTCAATCAAAATGGCCGAATTTGAGGCCATGGTACGGCCACACGTTCTGATATACAGTCACACAGAGCACAATTTAGATTCAGCACCCCCTTATGAGTATACTGACCAAGTTTGAAGCCGATCCGAGAAATCCTGTAGGAGGAGTTAAAGCTCAAAAGTGCCAGCATTGGGCCAGCATATGGAGCCAGCAGCATATGGAGGCAGTATAAAATTCGGTCAAAATGGCCGACTTTGAGGCCATGGTACGGCCACAGCTTTTAATGTAGAGTCACGCAGAGCACAATTTAGATTGAGGACCTTCTTATCAGTGTATTTACCAAATTTGAAGCAGATCCGATAAAAGCTGTAGGAGGAGTTAATTAAAATAGAAGCCTAAAATGACATCACAGTTTGACAATCGGTCAAAATGGCCGACTTTGAGGCCATGGTATGGGCACGCCGTTTGACGTAGAATTACGCAGAGCACAATGTAGATTAAGCAGCTCCTCATCAGTGTACTGACCAAGTTTGAAGCCGATCCGAGAAATCCCCTAGGAGGAGTTAAAGCTCAAAAGTGGAAAAAATCCAAAAATTGAAATGGAAATATGCGACTCGGCCAATTTTGAGGTCATGGTACGGACACGCCTTTCGATGTACAGTTACGCAGAGCACAATTTAGATAGAGGACCTCCTTATGAGTGCACTGACCAAGTTTGAAGCTGATCCGATAAATCGTTCATGAGGAGTTAAAGCTCAAAAGTGCTAAAAATGAAAAATTACAATGACAATATCTGACTTCCTGTGGGAGTTGGACCATGGGTCCAAGAGGGTTTTTGGTGCGTATTGGGATGTTCTATGGGCGTACCAAGTTTGGTAAAAATCGGTGAAACGTGGTTCAAAAATTGAAATGGAAAAATGCGAGTCGGCCAATTTTGAGGTCATGGTACGGACACGCCTTTCGATGTACAGTTACGCAGAGCACAATTTAGATAGAGGACCTCCTTATGAGTACATTGACCAAGTTTGAAGCCGATCCGATAAATCGTTCAGGAGGAGTTAAAGCTCAAAAGTGCTAAAAATGAAAAATTACAATGACAATATCTGACTTCCTGTGGGAGTTGGACCATGGGTCCAAGAGGGTTTTTGGTGTGTCTTGGGATGTTCTATGGGCCCACCAAGTTTCGTAGAAATCGGCGAAACGTGGTTCCGGGGCTGTTCTTTAAAGTTCCTGTAGGGGGCGCTACAATGATTAGAAACGCGATTTTTGGTACGTGAGCTCCAGGCAGCAGTGTACACGTGTCCTGTGAATTGCATATCCCTAAGTATTACGGTTTGGTCAGAATGAGTTTTTGTTTACCAGAGCGCCACCTAGCGGAGGAATTTCTTTCCCCTTTTTAGGGGAGGCTCAGGGCGCCATGGGCAAGCAGCGTGGCAAGTTTCGTTTGAATGACACGTTGCGTTGCAGAGATATAAGGCGTTAACTTTGAAAGAGCGCCACACTGTGGTGGTGGCCTAAAATTGCGCAAAATTGTGCACGCTGTGCCATGAAGACATGATAAAGCATTGGTCCAAATTTGGTGTCAATCGGACATACCATTGTGACGAAAATGCCCACTTCCTGTTTGCATGCGAAATCAGCAGGAAGTGCTAACGACATAACGCGCTTATGTTTAATAATTTCAACACACTGTACATTAGTGTTTTTGTCAGTACGGTATGCAGAGTGTACGCGGCAAATTTCGTGCAAATCGGACAAACGTGCACTGAGAAACCTGAAAAAGTCTTTTTTGCATATATCGCCCCCTAGCGGAAAAAAAGTCTAGGCGGAAATGGGCGTGGCCTATATAGGGCGACTCAGCTACTTCCACCGAACGTGTGGATATAAGGTTTATGAATGTGCGACAAAGTATGCGGGAGTTATAGGCCTCTGGAAAATTGGCTAAATATAGCGCCACCTAGTGGTCTTCCTAGCGGCTGAGTTGAATGTGACACGTAGAATATTGAATTTTTCACCAGACCTGGCAAATTTGCCAAATAAAAATCACGGAAAGTGCACGTTTAGGCAGTGGGAAATGAGGGAAAAGGTTATATGAGAAATAATAATAACTAACGGACCAATAACAATATTTTTACAATATTACAAGAGGGTTTTTGGTGCGTATTGGGATGTTCTATGGGCGTACCAAGTTTGGTAAAAATCGGTGAAACGTGGTTCAAAAATTGAAATGGAAAAATGCGAGTCGGCCAATTTTGAGGTCATGGTACGGACACGCCTTTCGATGTACAGTTACGCAGAGCACAATTTAGATAGAGGACCTCCTTATGAGTACATTGACCAAGTTTGAAGCCGATCCGATAAATCGTTCAGGAGGAGTTAAAGCTCAAAAGTGCTAAAAATGAAAAATTACAATGACAATATCTGACTTCCTGTGGGAGTTGGACCATGGGTCCAAGAGGGTTTTTGGTGTGTCTTGGGATGTTCTATGGGCCCACCAAGTTTCGTAGAAATCGGCGAAACGTGGTTCCGGGGCTGTTCTTTAAAGTTCCTGTAGGGGGCGCTACAATGATTAGAAACGCGATTTTTGGTACGTGAGCTCCAGGCAGCAGTGTACACGTGTCCTGTGAATTGCATATCCCTAAGTATTACGGTTTGGTCAGAATGAGTTTTTGTTTACCAGAGCGCCACCTAGCGGAGGAATTTCTTTCCCCTTTTTAGGGGAGGCTCAGGGCGCCATGGGCAAGCAGCGTGGCAAGTTTCGTTTGAATGACACGTTGCGTTGCAGAGATATAAGGCGTTAACTTTGAAAGAGCGCCACACTGTGGTGGTGGCCTAAAATTGCGCAAAATTGTGCACGCTGTGCCATGAAGACATGATAAAGCATTGGTCCAAATTTGGTGTCAATCGGACATACCATTGTGACGAAAATGCCCACTTCCTGTTTGCATGCGAAATCAGCAGGAAGTGCTAACGACATAACGCGCTTATGTTTAATAATTTCAACACACTGTACATTAGTGTTTTTGTCAGTACGGTATGCAGAGTGTACGCGGCAAATTTCGTGCAAATCGGACAAACGTGCACTGAGAAACCTGAAAAAGTTTTTTTTGCATATATCGCCCCCTAGCGAAAAAAAAGTCTAGGCGGAAATGGGCGTGGCCTATATAGGGCAACTCAGCTACTTCCACCGAACGTGTGGATATAAGGTTTATGAATGTGCGACAAAGTATGCGGGAGTTATAGGCCTCTGGAAAATTGGCTAAATATAGCGCCACCTAGTGGTCTTCCTAGCGGCTGAGTTGAATGTGACACGTAGAATATTGAATTTTTCACCAGACCTGGCAAATTTGCCAAATAAAAATCACGGAAAGTGCACGTTTAGGCAGTGGGAAATGAGGGAAAAGGTTATATGAGAAATAATAATAACTAACGGACCAATAACAATAAGGACCTTACCAGGTTCCCTGGCTCGGTCCTTAACAAGCAGCGTTGGGGCGGACCGAGCCCCCACGCCACTCGGGCCGTGGTGCAACCGCGTCCCGGGCCGTCCCAAGCCCACGTCACCGCAGTCCCAAGCCGTCATGTCCAGAAGTTGTGTGAGAGGAGTGTATGATGGCACACGTTTCAGACGCAGCAAAACATTGAGCTGTCACCAAGATGTTGAATTGTTATACAATGGCGCCATCTGCTGGGCAGTAATTAGAGCAGCGTGTGATTGCCAGCATTGGGGCAGCATATGGAAGCAGTATGAAAATTAGCACACTTGGGCAGCTTATGGAAGAAGTCTAAAATTCGGGCAAAATGTCCGACTTTGAGGCCACGCCCTGGACACGCCTTTTGACTTAGAGTCACGAAGAGCACCGTTTGGGTAGAGCTCGACAAGATGTAAGAACTGACCAAGTTTGAACCCGATGCGAGAAGTGGTCCAGGAGGAGTTAATCCTTAAAAGTGGGCAAAAAGTGGAAAAAATGACAATTTCAAATAAAAATATTGGGGTTTCTGTGGGAATTGGGACATGGGTCCAAGAGGCTTTTTGGTGAGTCTTGGGATGTTCTATGTGCCCACCAAGTTTCGTAAAAATCGGTGAAACGTGGCTCCGGGGCTGTTCTTTAAAGTTCCTGTAGGGGGCGCTACAACGGCTAGAAACGTGTTTTTTGGTACGTGAGCTCCAGGCAGTAGTCTACACGTGTCCTGTGAATGTCATATTCCTAAGTATTACGGTTTGGGCAGAAAGAGTTTTTGGCCAGCAGAGCGCCACCTAGCGGCGGGTTTTTGTACCCCTTTTTAGGGGAGGCTCAGGGTGCCATGGGGAATCATTGTACCAAGTTACGTTAGAACCACACGTTCCGATGCGGAGATATGAGCCGTTAACTTTGAAAGAGCGCCACCCTGTGGTGGTGGCGTGGAATTAAGCAAAATTGTGCACGCTGTGCAATGAAGACATGATAAAGTAATGTTCCAAATTTGGTGTGAATCGGGCATAGCATTGTGACGAAACACCCCACTTCCTGTTTTCATGCGAAATCGGCAGGAAGTGCTGATGTCATAACGCGCTCATCTTTCAAAATTTCAACATACTGTACATTAGTGTCTTTGTCAGTAGGGTCTCCAGAGTGTGCGTGCAAAGTTTCATGCAAATCGGACAAACGTGCATGGGTGAGACCGGGCAAACGGTATTTTTTGCATATATCGCCCTCTAGCGGAAAAAAAGTTTAGGCGGAAATGGGCGTGGCCTACCTAGGGACACTGAGCTACATCCACTGAACGCGTGGATATGAGTTTTATGAATGTGCGACAAAGTATGCGGAAGTTATGGGCCTCTGGAAATTGGCAAAAATATAGCGCCACCTAGGGGTCTTCGCTAGTGGCAAAGTTGAATGTGATGCGTATGAACTAGCTATTTTTCAACAGGCTTGATAAATGTGCCAAATAAAAAACACGGAAAGTGCATGCCGAGGCAGCCAAAATGTGTCGCAAAGCTCTGAAACGAAAAATAATAATAATAATTAAAGCTGCAAGCAGCGTTGGGGCGGACCGAGCCCCCACGCCACTCGGGCCGTGGTGCAACCGCGTCCCGGGCCGTCCCAAGCCCACGTCACCGCAGTCCCAAGCCGTCATGGCCAGAAGCTGTGTGAGAGGAGTGTATGATGGCACACGTTTCAGACGCAGCAAAACATTGAGCTGTCACCAAGATGTTGAATTGTTATACAATGGCGCCATCTGCTGGGCAGTAATTAGAGCAGCGTGTGATTGCCAGCATTGGGTCAGCATATGGAAGCAGTATGAAAATTAGCACACTTGGGCAGCTTATGGAAGAAGTCTAAAATTCGGGCAAAATGTCCGACTTTGAGGCCACGCCCTGGACACGCCTTTTGACTTAGAGTCACGAAGAGCACCGTTTGGGTAGAGCTCGACAAAGTGTAAGAACTGACCAAGTTTGAACCCGATGCGAGAAGTGGTCCAGGAGGAGTTAATCCTTAAAAGTGGGCAAAAAGTGGAAAAAATGACAATTTCAAATAAAAATATTGGGGTTTCTGTGGGAATTGGGACATGGGTCCAAGAGGCTTTTTGGTGAGTCTTGGGATGTTCTATGTGCCCACCAAGTTTCGTAAAAACCGGTGAAACGTGGCTCCGGGGCTGTTATTTAAAGTTCCTGTAGGGGGCGCTACAACGGCTAGAAACGTGTTTTTTGGTACGTGAGCTCCAGGCAGTAGTCTACACGTGTCCTGTGAATGTCATATTCCTAAGTATTACGGTTTGGGCAGAAAGAGTTTTTGGCCAGCAGAGCGCCACCTAGCGGCGGGTTTTTGTACCCCTTTTTAGGGGAGGCTCAGGGTGCCATGGGGAATCATCGTACCAAGTTACGTTAGAACCACACGTTCCGATGCGGAGATATGAGCCGTTAACTTTGAAAGAGCGCCACCCTGTGGTGGTGGCGTGGAATTAAGCAAAATTGTGCACGCTGTGCAATGAAGACATGATAAAGTAATGTTCCAAATTTGGTGTGAATCGGGCATAGGATTGTGACGAAACACCCCACTTCCTGTTTTCATGCGAAATCGGCAGGAAGTGCTGATGTCATAACGCGCTCATCTTTCAAAATTTGAACATACTGTACATGAGTGTCTTTGTCAGTGCGGTCTCCAGAGTGTACGTGCAAAGTTTCACGCAAATCGGACAAATGGGCACGGAGAAACCCGAAAAAGTAATTTTTGCATATAGCGCCCTCTAGCGGAAAAAAAGTTTAGGCGGAAATGGGCGTGGCCTACCTAGGGAGATTCAGCTACATCCACTGAACGCGTGGATATAAGGTTTATGATATGTGTGACAAAGTATGTGGGACTTATGGGCCTCTGGAAATTGGCCTACAAATAGCGCCACCTAGTGGTCTTCCCATTGGCACAGTTGAATGTGATACATAGAATATTTGATTTTTTACCAGACCTGACAAATTTGGCAAATAAAAAGCGCGAAAAGTGCACATTCAGGCACTCAAAACAAGCCGCAAAGAGGCGGAAGTGTAATAATAATAATAATAAACTAACGGACCAAAAACAATAAGGACCTTACCAGGTTCCCTGTCTCGGTCCTTAATTAAAGCTGCGAGCAGCGTTGAGGCGGACCGAGCCCCTACGTAACTCGGGCCGTGGCTGCAACCGCGTCCCACGCCGTCGTAACACGTGCCGTCGGAAAACGCGCAGACCACGTCACGAAAGTGTCACGTCAGCCCGCTCCCAACCCCACGTCAGTCCACTCATGATGATCCTCCTGGTTAAACTCAGCCTCATCCTCTTCCAACTCTGCTCTTACTGCAGGTACAGTAAATGGCAGACCTGCAAATGATAATGCTCCTACATCTCTATCTGACCGTTCAGCTAAACCTCATGTTCAAACACAATCCATGTGATATACCTGTTGCACATGAGTGTGTTATAATGAGACTACTATACCTAACCCAAAGTGTCACAGATAACAATATCACCCAGATGCACAAAACTAACATATATTGTATGAATGTGTAGGATCTGAAAGAAAAGTGTGAGATTAGCTGAAATGTGTGCAAGTTTATATCAAAAGATAGCATGTGTATGTTTGTAGGACAGGATTTGTGTTAAACATTGTATTGATCTGTTGGGATTTGGCACCATCTGGTGGACACTTATTAGACCAGCACGTGATTGCCAGCATTGGGCCAGCATATGGAGCCATATTAAAATGTGCCGACTTTGAGGCCACGCCACGGATATGCATTTCGACGTACAGGCACGAAGAGCACCGTTTTAGATTCAGCAGCATGTTATGACAAGATATGTACTTACAGCAAATTTGAAGCTGATCTGATAAAACCTGTAGGAGGAGTTAATGAAAATAGAAGCCTTAAATTGACATCATCAGTTTGACATTTGGTGGTCAAAGCACGTCTGACTTTGAGGCCACGGTATGTTTTATAAAAACTTTTAGTGTCGACAAGATACACTCCAGTTTGAACGGAAATACAGTCACGAGAGAAAAGAGCACCGTTTGAGTAGAGGTCGACAAGGTGAAAGTACTGACTCAAGGTTTGAAGCCGATCAAAAAAAAAAAAAAAAAAAAAAAACCCCCCCCGACACCCTTTTTACTAAAAAAAAAACTTTGAGTAAAGGGCAAGAGTAACCGCAATGAAGAAAAACCTGTAGGAGGAGTTAAAGCTCAAAAGTGCTAAAAAGTTTGACATTTGGTCAAAATGGCCGACTTTGAGGTTACGGCCTGACGGACACGCCGCCGTTCGACAAATTTTTTCCAAAAATTTATTTACAAAAAAAAAAAAACATAATTTAATTTTTAAACCCCCCCCCTACTACAGTCACGAAGAGCACCGTTTGAGTAAGAGCTCGACAAGGTGAAATTACTGACCAAGTTTGAAGCCGATGGGAGAAATCCTCCTAGGAGGAGTTAAAGCTCAAAAGTGCTAAAAAAGTGCTAAAAATTAAAAAATATAAAATTAAAATATCTGACTACCTGTTGGGATTTGGAACATGGGTCCAAGAGGCTTTTTTGTGCGTCTTGGCACGTTCTATGGGCCTACCAAGTTTCGTATATCGACGGAAAAATCTGCGAAAGAAAATCGGGGAAACGTGGGCGCCGGGTCAGTTCCTTAAAGTTCTTGTAGGGGGCGCTACAACCACTAGCAACGCGATTTTTGGTATGTGAGGTCCAGGCACCAGTCTACACGTGTCCGGTGAATTTCATATTCATAACTATTACGGTTTGCGCAGAATGAGGTTTCGGCCACCAGAGCGCCACCTAGCGGCAAATTTTTCTTATTAGGGAGCGCGGAGCGCCATGGGCATGCAGCGATGAATTTACGTTTTAATCGCACGTGGCGATGAGGAGATATAAGCGTTCAACTTTGAAAGAGCGCCACCATGTGGCGGTGGCCTGAAATTGTGCAAAATTGTGCAGAATGCGCAATGAAGACATGATAAGGCATTGTTCCAAATTTGGTCAATCGGGCATACTTTTGTGACAAAACACCCCACTTCCTGTATTGACCAAATCGGCAGGAAGTGCTAACGTCATAACGCGCTTATCTTTCATAATTTAAACATAGTTTATATTAGTGTTTTTGTCAGTGCGGTCTGCAGAGTGAACGTGCCAAATTTCGTGCAAATCGGACAAACGTGCACGGAGAAACCCGAAAAAGTCATTTTCGCACATATCGCCCTCTAGCGAAAAAAAATTATAGGCGGAAATGGGCGTGGCCTATATAGTGAGACTCAGCTACATCCACCGAACGCGTGGATATGTGTTTTATGAATGTGCGACAATGTATGCGGGAGTTATGGGCCTTTGAAAATTTGAGTATATATAGCGCCACCTAGTGGTCTTCCTAGTGAGTGACGTGAATGCGACATATGAAATATCGAATTTTTCAGCAGGCACGACGAATGTGCCAAATAAAAATCACGTAATGTCCATGCTGTGGCAGTCGAAAATGGGCGCAAAGATCCCAAGCGTAAGAATAATAATAATAACGAACTAACGGACCAATAACAATAAGGACCTTACCAGGTTCCCTGGCTCGGTCCTTAATTAAAGCTGCAAGCAGCGTTGAGGCGGACCGAGCCCCTACGTAACTCGGGGTCGTGTCGCAACCGCGCCACGCCGTCGTAACAGTGCCGTCATAACATGTGCCGTCGTGATATGTGCCGTCGCTACACGTCCCGTCGTGACAGGTGCTGTCGTGATATGTGTGGATTATGTAAGTAAAGTGTGACGTCACTGCCGACCCAAGCCCTCGTCAGTGCAGTCCGAAGCTGTCATGTATAGAAGACTTAGAGTCACGAAGAGCACCGTTTGAATAGAGGTCGACAAGATGAAAGCACTGACCAAGTTTAAAGCCGACTTGAGAAATCCTGTAGGAGGAGTTAAAGTTCAAAAGTGCTAAAAAGTTTGACATTTGGTCAAAACGGCCGACTTTGAGGCCACGCCCTGGACACGCCTTTCGACTTAGAGTCACGAAGAGCACCGTTTGAATAGAAGTCGACAAGGTGAAAGCACTGACCAAGTTTGAAGCCGATCTGAGAAATCCTGTAGGAGGAGTTAAAGTTAAAAAGTGGTAAAAAGTTGGACATTTGGTCAAAATGTCCGACTTTGAGTCCACGCCCTGGACACGCCTTTCGACTTAGAGTCACGAAGAGCACCGTTTGAGTAGAGCTCGACAAGATGTCAGAACTGACCAAGTTTGAACCCGATGCGAGAAGTGGTTCAGGAGGAGTTAATCCTCAAAAGTGCAAAAAATCCAAAATTGAAATGGAAATATCCAACTTCGTGTGGGAATTGGGACATGGGTCCAAGAGGCTTTTTGGTGAGTCTTGGGATGTTCTATGGGCCCACCAAGTTTCGTAAGAATCGGTGAAATGTGGCTCCGGGGCTGTTCCTTAAAGTTCCTGTAGGGGGCGCTACAACGACTAGAAACGCGTTTTTTGGTACGTGAGCTCCAGGCAGCAGTCTACACGTGTCCTGTGAATGTCATATTCCTAAGTATTACGGTTTGGGCAGAAAGAGTTTTCAGCCACCATAGCGCCACCTAGTGGCGGAATTTTTTTGCCCTTTTTAGGGGAGCCTCAGGGCGCCATGGGCAGGCATCGTGGCAAGTAACGTTTGAATCGCACGTTGCGTTACAGAGATATAAGCCGTTAACTTTGAAAGAGCGCCACCCTGTGGTGGTGGCTTCAAATTGTGCAAAAATGTGCACGCTGTGCAATGAAGGCATGATAAACCATTGTTCCAAATTTGGTGTCAATCGGCCATACCATTGTGCCGAAACACCCCACTTCCTGTTTATATGCGAAATCGGCAGGAAGTGCTAACGTTGTATCGCGCTCATCTTTCAAAATTCCAACATACTGTACATTAGTGTCTTTGTCAGTGCGGTCTCCAGAGTGTACGTGCAAAGTTTCGTGCAAATCGGACAAACGTGCACGGAGAAACACGAGAAAGTCATTTTTGCATATATTGCCCCCTAGTGGAAAAAAGTCTAGGCGGAAATGGGCGTGGCCTATCTAGGGAGATTCAGCTACATCCCCTGAACGCGTGGATATAAGGTTTATGAATGTGCGATAAACTATGTGGGACTTATGGGCCTCTGGAAATTTGCCTACAAATAGCGCCACCTAGTGTTCTTCCCATTGGCACAGTTGAATGTGATACATAGAATATTGAATTTTTCACCAGGCCTGACAAATTTGCCAAATAAAATTCACTGAATGTTTACGTCCAGGTACTCAAAACAAGCCGCGAAGATCCCAAGCGTAATAATAATAACTAACGGACCAATAACAATAAGGACCTTACCAGGTTCCCTGGCTCGGTCCTTAATAATAAACTAACGGACCAAAAACAATAAGGACCTTACCAGGTTCCCTGGCTCGGTCCTTAATAAAATATAAATATTTTAAAACCCCAGAGTCAAAGTAGGCACTGAGTGTGAAATATGAAACCTGTGTGGAGTTTATCATGATCCTCATAAAACAGTCAGAACAAAGTTAAAACTGTTTTTCTTATAAATTCATAAAAGTTGAAACATTTAAATCTTTGCTTGTGTCATTTTTTTGTGCAGCTAAAGCATCAAACACAGAATTCAACCAACAAACAGTGAAGAAACTCATCATGAACATAACCATTTGAAACATGAAGCACATTTACCGTTCCCTGATTGTACTGTATATAACTCAGGGAAGACATGTTGTGAATCCACCAGCCGCCTCCCTCCTAACTGATCGCAAACAGCTTCTGCTTCTTTTATCATTTTCATGTGTGGACACCCACAGGCTGAGCTCATTACCAAAGGACCTGCTTTCTGCAGAGGTGGCCTAAATATTTATTTGAGTGTGGTTACATTGTCAGCTCACCCACCTCCAGTTCTGGCATGACACCAGCTCTGATCCCTGTGAGCATTCCCCTGTACCCCAGGCCTGAAAATCTCAGATACACTCAAAAAAATGTTAAGGCCACTTATGCATTCCAGTTGCATAGAAAATTTCCATCCATTTGAATTACATAATTTTAATATGAATCAACTAACAAACTTAATGTGAAGCAAGTAATGAGATTTATGTAACAGTACTAATACATTCAATATGCTTCCACTACACAATACTGTAGTAGTAACCAGGTTTATGCATTAAATATTAATAAAGACAATTTGTTTGGCCAAAACCAACAGTGAAAATGAATAGTCATTTTGAGTTTAAACACAAACTGAATAAATACCACACATAAACACAAACTGAATAAATACCACACATAAACACTAACTGAGTAAATACCACACATAAACACTAACTGAATAAATACCACACATATAAACATTAAACTGAATAAATACCACATAAACACTAACTGAATAAATACCACACATATAAACACAAACTGAATAAATACCACACATATAAACACAAACTGAATAAATACCACACATATAAACATTAAACTGAATAAATACCACACATAAACACTAACTGAATAAATACCACACATATAAACATTAAACTGAATAAATACCACACATAAACACTAACTGAATAAATACCACACATATAAACACAAACTGAATAAATACCACACATAAACACAAACTGAATAAATACCACATAAACACTAACTGAATAAATACCACACAAACACAAACTGAATAAATACCACACATAAACACAGACTGAATAAATACCACACATATAAACATTAAACTGAATAAATACCACACATATAAATGCAAACTGAATAAATACCACACATATAAAGACAAACTAAATAAATTCCACACATATAACATTAAACTGAATAAATACCACACATATAAACATTAAACTGAATAAATACCACACACATAAACACTAACTGAATAAATACCACACATATAAACACTAACTGAATAAATGCCACACATAAACACAAACTGAATTAAAGCTGCAAGCAGCGTTGAGGCGGACCTCGCTCTGACGTAACTCGGGGTGTGTCGCAACCGCGTCCCGGGCCGTCGTAATATGTCCCGTCGTGATATGTGCCGTCGTTACATGTGCTGTCGTAATATGTGCCGTCGTTATACGTGCCGTCGTGATATGTGGTGTCGTGATATGTGTGGATCATGCAAGGAAAGTGTGACGTCACTGTACAGCTAAGCTGACGTCAGTGAAGTCCAAAGTTGTCATGTCCAGAAGGTGTGTGATAGCAGTGTATGTTGTGACACGTTTCAGACAGTGGAAAAGACTGAGCTTTAATCCAGATGCTGAATTGTTATGCAATGGCGCCATCTGCTGGGCTGTAATGAGAGCAGGTCGTGATTGGCAGCATTGGGGGAGCATATGGAAGCAGTGTAAAAATTGACAGTGTTGGGAAGCATATGGAACCAGTATAAAATTCGGTTAAATCGGTGAACTTTGAGGCGATGGTATGGCCACGCCCTTCGACGTACAATTACGCAGAGCACAATTTAGATTGAGCACCTCCTCATGAGTGTACTGAGCAAGTTTGAAGGCGATCCGAGAAATCCTCCAGGAGGAGTTAAAGCTCAAAAGTGCAAAAAATCCAAAATTGAAATGAACAAATCTGACTTCCTGTGGGATTTGGGACATGGGTCCAAGAGGCTTTTTGGTGCGTGTGGGCACGTATTATGAGCCCACCAAGTTTGGTAAAAATCGGTGAAACGTTGTTCCGGGGCTGTTTGTTAAAGTTCCTGTAGGGGGCGCTATACGCGGTAGAAACGCGATATTTGGTACGTGAGCTCTAGACAGCAGTCTACACGTGTGCTGTGAATCTCATATTCATAAGTATTACGGTTTGCGCAGAATGAGTTTTTTTGTGTGAGAGCGCCACCTAGTGACCGAATTTTGTGGCCCTTTTTAGGGGAGGCTCAGGGCACCATGGGCAATCAGCGTGCGAAGTTACGTTTGAATCGCACTTCCCGATGCTGAGATATGAGGCGTTAACTTTGGAAGAGCGCCACCGTGTGGCGGTTGGTTGAAATTGTGCAAAATTGTGCAGGATGCGCAATGAAGACATGATAAATCAGTGGTCCGAATTTGGTGTGAATCGGGCATACCATTGTGACGAAACAACCCACTTCCTGTTTTCATGCGAAATCGGCAGGAAGTGCTAACTTCATAACGCGGCCATCTTTGAAAATTTCGACAGACTGTACATTAGTGAGTTTGTCAGTAGGGTCTCCAGAGTGTGCGTGCAAAGTTTCGTGCAAATCGGACAAACGTGCATGGGTGAGTGGGCAAACGGTGTGTTTTGCATATATCGCCCCCTAGCGAAAAAAAAGTTTAGGCGGAAGTGGGCGTGGCCTACCTAGGGTGACTCAGCTCCATCCCCTGAACGCGTGGATATGTGTTTTATGAATGTGCGACATAGTATGTGGGAGTTATGGGCCTCTGGAAATTTGAGTATATATAGCGCCACCTAGTGGTCTTCCTAGTGACAAAGTTGAATGTGATGCATGTCGTCGTGCAATTTTCACCATCCCTGACAAATTTGGCAAATAAAAATCACGAAATGTGCGCGTTCAGGGACCTGAAACAAGCCGTGAAGTCGTGAAGCGTAATAATAATTAAAGCTGCAAGCAGCGTTGAGGCGGACCTCGCTCTGACGTAACTCGGGGTGTGTCGCAACCGCGTCCCGGGCCGTCGTAATATGTCCCGTCGTGATATGTGCCGTCGTTACATGTGCTGTCGTAATATGTGCCGTCGTTATACGTGCCGTCGTGATATGTGGTGTCGTGATATGTGTGGATCATGTAAGGAAAGTGTGACGTCACTGCACAGCTAAGCTCACGTCAGTGAAGTCCAAAGTTGTCATGTCCAGAAGGTGTGTGATAGCAGTGTATGTTGTGACACGTTTCAGACAGTGGAAAAGACTGAGCTTTAATCCAGATGGTGAATTGTTATGCAATGGCGCCATCTGCTGGGCTGTAATGAGAGCAGGTCGTGATTGGCAGCATTGGGGGAGCATATGGAAGCAGTGTAAAAATTGCCAGTGTTGGGCAGCATATGGAAGCAGTATAAAATTCGGTTAAATCGGTGAAGTTTGAGGCGATGGTATGGCCACGCCCTTCGACGTACAATTACGCAGAGCACAATTTAGATTGAGCACCTCCTCATGAGTGTACTGACCAAGTTTGAAGGCGATCCGAGAAATCGTTCAGGAGGAGTTAAAGCTCAAAAGTGCAAAAAAACCAAAATTGAAATGAAAATATTTGACTTCCTGTGGGTCTTGGGACATGGGCACAAGAGGCTTTTTGGTGCGTCTTGGCACGTATTATGGGCCCACCAAGTTTCGTAAAAATCGGTGAAACGTTGCTCCGGGGCTGTTCTTTAAAGTTCCTGTAGGGGGCGCTATACGCGGTAGAAACGCGAGTTTTGGTACGTGAGCTGCAGTGAGCAGTCTACACGTGTCCTGTGAATTTCATATTCATAAGTATTACGGTTTGCGCAGAATGAGTTTTTTTGTGTGAGAGCGCCACCTAGTGACCGAATTTTGTGGCCCTTTTTAGGGGAGGCTCAGGGCACCATGGGCAATCAGCGTGCGAAGTTACGTTTGAATTGCACTTCCCGATGCTGAGATATGAGGCGTTAACTTTGGAAGAGCGCCACCGTGTGGCGGTTGGTTGAAATTGTGCAAAATTGTGCAGGATGCGCAATGAAGACATGATTAATCAGTGGTCCGAATTTGGTGCGAATCGAGCATACGATTGTGACGAAACAAGGCACTTCCTGTTTTAATGTGAAATTGGGAGGAAGTGCTAACTTCGTAACACGGCCATCTTTGAAAATTTCGACAGACTGTACATTAGTGAGTTTGTCAGTAGGGTCTCCAGAGTGTGCGTGCAAAGTTTCGTGCAAATCGGACAAACGTGCATGGGTGAGTGGGCAAACGGTGTGTTTTGCATATATCGCCCCCTAGCGAAAAAAAAGTTTAGGCGGAAGTGGGCGTGGCCTACCTAGGGAGACTCAGCTACATCCCCCGAACGCGTGGATATGAGGTTTTTGAATGTGCGACATACTATGTGGGAGTTATGGGCCCCTGGAAATTTGATTATATATAGCGCCACCTAGTGGTCTTCCTAGTGGCAAAGTTGAATATGATACGTAGAATATGCAAGTTCTCAACATGCATGTCGAATGTGCCAAGTAAAAATATGGAAATGTCCATGCCGAGGCAGTCGAAATGTGACGTGAGGCTGAAAAAGAATAATAATAATAGTAAATAATAATAATAAACTAACGGACCAATTTCAATAAGGACCTTCCCAGGTTCCTGGCTCGGTCCTTAATAATAAACGGACCAATTACAATAAGGACCTTACCAGGTTCCCTGGCTCGGTCCTTAATTAAAGCTGCGAGCAGCGTTGAGGCGGACCTCGCTCTGACGTAACTCGGGGTGTGTCGCAACCGCGTCCCGGGCCGTCGTAATATGTCCCGTCGTGATATGTGCCGTCGTTACATGTGCTGTCGTAATATGTGCCGTCGTTATACGTGCCGTCGTGATATGTGGTGTCGTGATATGTGTGGATCATGTAAGGAAAGTGTGACGTCACTGCACAGCTAAGCTCACGTCAGTGAAGTCAAAGTTGCCATGTCCAGAAGGTGTGTGATAGCAGTGTATGTTGTGACACGTTTCAGACAGTGGAAAAGACTGAGGTTTAATCCAGATGCTGAATTGTTATGCAATGGCGCCATCTGTTGGGCTGTAATGAGAGCAGGTCGTGATTGGCAGCATTGGGGGAGTATATGGAAGCAGTGTAAAAATTGCCAGTGTTGGGCAGCATATGGAAGCAGTATAAAATTCGGTTAAATCGGTGAACTTTGAGGCGATGGTATGGCCACGCCCTTCGACGTACAATTACGCAGAGCACAATTTAGATTGAGGACC
>CAMPSB010000626.1:0-11416 GCA_946959425.1 Argyrosomus regius | reverse complement strand
AGTCCCATCAGCCTCCACACCAACAACAACTACAACACACAGTTTAAGTACTCAGTCTGACCAGCAGCTGACTGGGACAACACCATCTACAGGTACATCCACACACTATTTGATCAATCAAAGTCTGACTGAAAACATTTAAGTCCTTCCAGCATCCAGCAAAGCCCCTCAGCAGGCCAACAATGGACAGTTTATCTCTTTGGTCTTTATTTCTTGTTTTTCAGCCTCAGCCAGACATGTTGAATGAATAAAAACTACATTACCCATGAGGTTTAGAACTGTAGAGAAGATCCCAGACGATGTTCTTCTGGTTCAAGGATTTGCATATTTTTTGTTTGTCCCACATGTCGTCATCTTCAATGAAGAAGCGTCTGTAAGACAAACTTTTTCTTCTCTTTAACCTCACACAGGTGTGCTGCTGTATGTGATTGTGATTCCTGTCATCGCTGTCATCATCATGGGGCTGGCACTGATGATAATATGTATTCAGAGAAACAACAGACCTGATGGTGAGGCAACAAGAGGAAAACATTTTCACCAAATATGGCACTGGCTATGATCGATTCTCTTTCTCCTGATCTCTTCCCATTACACACATTAGACATCACACACATTATTATAACAGAAAAATATTTGGTCTCTTCCACAGGTTTGAGGACCAGAGGAAACTCAGACGGCACAAACATGGAGGTGACTTCCTTTAACTCTTTGTTTACTCTCTTGGCTAAGATGTGCATCAGATTGTCATTAGAGATAACCTGATACTGTTCCTAATATATCGGCTAAAATGAACCAGATCATACGCTGATTCTTTCTTTACTCAACATGGCTGTGTTTAGCCACCTTTAAGGCTGATTTATACTTATATGTAGGTCCTTGACCTTAAATAACTCATTTCCTTACTGTCTGCCACCATAGCATGGACTGCTACGAAATCTAAAATATAAAACTTTCTTTTGTTTACCACATAACTCCATGTGTTATTTCATAGTTTGGATGTCTTCAGTTTAAAATGATTAAAAACTTTTGATTGAGAAGGTGTGTCCATATTTTTGACTGGTGTTTTTTGTTTCAGGTTTACGACTATGAGAACTGTCCTGCAGTCCATAATCATGAAGACTCCACCTACCAGAGCCTCAATCCAGCCACCATGGACGAGGACCAGACCTACTCTGCGCTCACACACACATAATACATAGTTAGTGTTCCTCAAAGGTCCAGTTTGTATGTCGGCCCTGAGAACTCAGCGTACTGCAGCTTAAGAAAACATTAGAAAACGTTAGCACAACATTTAGCATGAAAACAAAAATGGAAGCAAATGATTTGTTTTCTGTATTTGCATTTAATTTCACATGCCACATATGCCCATGCATACACGCTTTCATGTTATTTTATGTGATGATGAATTCTCTTACATTATCTGTAATATCTTCTGTATCTATATACTCTATTATATAATAATTAATGTACTTCTTAAAAGCAAAATTCTGTTTATGTAAGTTAAAATAAAGTTAAATTATAAGATATAGAGTCAGTCTACTATCATCTAGTACAACATCAAGAAGGATGTATGAATTAATATAATGAAGTAATTACCATGTCATGTCAAAAAATGATCCTGTTTTCTGAAAACAGGTGAATAAACTAAGTACACAGATGTAGCTCATGTAGCTTGTGCGTGACATTGTTTTATTCATTTTATCTTTGTCCCATGTTATTATCTTTCTTTGTGTCTAGATCTTGTGTATCTTAAGAGCAACAACTGTATCAGAGGAAGCTAATCTTTGCTCAATAAAAATATAAAAATGGCCACAAGTGGTGATTTACAGGATCCACCATCCATCCATATATATAGTTTCAGATAAAAATAACAACAATACTGGTTTAAAAGTGCTAAAATATTTATTAACCTCTGCTGGCATGTAAAATGTTTTGGCCTACTTGTGTCTGAAATTTCATTCTTTTAGTCTCTACCCAAAGCTCATGACCATAGGTGAGGGCATATGTTTGTCTTTCTTGTAGTTATTGAGCAACATGTTTATCTTTGACATCTAAAGAGTGTTAAAATGTGTCACTTCCTTTTTTATGGAGTAAGACAGCTTCCAAAAAGATGTGTCCATGATTCTAACCATTCGTATTCGTAATGATAAACATTTGTATGTAAATAAAAAAGTTGTACACAAAATTCTGCTGTCATACACATGAGTCTGAGAAATTGTTCGGGTTAGGATTGTTTTTATGTGAGTATGAATCTAAAAGCTGTGAGTGCAAAGTCTTGTGAATACAACTCTAATTTCTACGACTACGAAGTCTTCACTGTGAGCACGAATTCAAGTTTGTGGGTACGAGTCGAAAAAGCGTTGAAATGACGTCACATAGGTCACAGGCAGGTCACAGGGGAAAGTAATCGAACCCCGAATGATGCGCCGAAGCCGAGGATGGCTGACAACAGTGCACCCATGGACACCGCCGGTACCTCAGGGGAAGCATCATCACAGTTAAAGTCAATAACACATCCAACATTTATTTATTTTTATGTGCGCGTTTGTGTCGCGGTGCTGCAGAGACGAGAGCTGGGACACCGGGTCTGTGGCTCCATTCTCCACATAATTAGTCGTTTATTTAACCAGCACTATTACTCTGAAGCGGTTTAATCAAGGTAAAAAAAATGAGGAAAATATCCTGCATAGTTCCTCTGTAGCCTCTTTGATCAGAGCGGCGTCCCCAGCAGCGGTTTAATAAACAGAAATAACAGACCAACATTGATAACACTCAATAAAGCCCTATAAGAGTTATTATTATTTGCCTGCAGTCATTTGCTTGAGATCAGGCGCACAAGTGTGGTTTGCATGGGTCCAGACTGTAGTAATAATAATAATAATAATTAATAATATAATAATTGATATTTGTTGTATTAACTTGCATGCTAATGATTGGCATATATCTGTCTGTCCAGCCTATGTGGAATTGATAGAGTACTGTATGTTTGTAAATGACTATGTTAACAGTGGCATTTAATGCATCAAACTTGTTGTTTACAGGGACCAGTAGCTGCTCGGTTATTGGAACGTCTGAAATCAAGGATTACAGATGTGTTGAATCAACCACACTTGAATTTGGACTATTTATAACACATTGTAAATCAAGAAGCATTCATTGTGACGGCTGCCTCCAGTATATTTAAAACAGTACAATTTCATGAAATAAATAACTAAATAAAAATAAATAAATGTTGGATGTGTTATTGACTTTAACTGTGATGATGCTTCCCCTGAGATACCGGCGGTGTCCATGGGTGCGCTGTTGTCAGTCATCCTCGGCTTCGGCGCATCATTCGGGGTTCGATTACTTTCCCCTGTGACCTGCCTGTGACCTATGTGACGTCATTTCAACACTTTTTCTACTCGTACCCACAAACTTGAATTCGTGCTCACAGTGAAGACTTCGTAGTCGTAGAAATTAGAGTTGTATTCACAAGACTTTGCACTCACAGCTTTTAGATTCATACTCACATAAAAACAATCCTAAACAATTTCTCAGACTCATGTGTATGACAGCAGAATTTTGTGTACAACTTTTTTATTTACATACAAATGTTTATCATTACGAATACGAATGGTTAGAATCATGGACACATCTTTTTGGAAGTTGTCTTACTCCATACACCTTCTGATACTTAGTTTTAACACATTTCACTCAGGACTAAAAAAGCAATGTATGTTTGAAGTATAAAATGAGCATTAACTGGTACTTTGTAACACGTTAGATTCATACTAAACTCACCAATGTGTTCAGTTGCAGTGAGACTTACACACTGTTTTATTAAAAAAGACAACCTCACGTTTTCACGTGTGAACTAGTGAACATTAAGTGAGTTTCATGCTTCAAGTGTTTTCAAACAGTATTTTTCGGTTGTACAAGAGAAAAGACTTCAAGGATGAAGACTTTTTGAATTCTTTTAGGTCTCAGTTCAACATTTGACACATCTGACTTCCACATCTACTAAGAACTCATGTGGCATTCCTCAGGGTTCAGTTTTAGGTCCACTTCTCTTTGAGGAAAAATCATTCAGAATCATGTCTTTCATGCTTTTTCATTACTTTTCACTGTTATGTAGATGATACCCAGACTTACCTATGTCTCAATTTCATGCTGATTTTACAAAAAAGTGCAGTCGTGCGCAGTAGAAACAAAGACTGATGGAGAAGGGAGGAGAGTAGAGCTGTGTGTTGTGTTTAGAGGAGGGACTCCATCATTTAAAGAAGTGAAGAAGTTCCTGGTTTGACACTTAAGAAGGAAGAGAGGCGACAGGAAACATTCAGCGCCTCATCATGAACGTCCGTCACACTTTGATCTGCTTCTTCTTCCTCTGTGAGTACATTCACGTTGTATTTCTGTCACTCTCTTGTTATTACTGAAGTTTTACTTGTTTTCTGTATTGCTTGTTGATTGATGTATTAATGTTTTAGGACAGAGTTGAAAAAATGTGAACCGAGTTCAGTACAGTGACTTCCTCAAAATAATTGCACGTTTTGAGGAAGTAAAATAAGGAACACAAACTTTTCAGACTACTTTTAGTAATGATCATTTCATTTTAAAAAAGTCTAAGACAGCCAACAAACAGTTTTACGTTTTGTTTCCTTCCAGCAGTCTGCAGATTGCAAAAGATTTGTTTCTTTTTTATTCAAAGATTTCTCAGTTTGTCAGTGAAATGTCAGAAAATTGTGTAAGAATTGCCGTTAAAATTTCACACAGCCCAAAGTGATCTGTTTCCATAGCTTGTTTTATTTGACCAGCTGCCAAATCCCAAAGATGTTTTTCAGTTTATTAAATGTGACAATTAATTAATTAAGAAAAAGAAGTTTGTTGTGTTTTTGTATATTTACAGAAACTAAGTTTGTGTTCTGCTGCTTCACTCTGACTGTTGGAGTTTGTTGTAGCTTCGCAAAGTTTGAAATATTTCCTGTACGTCATCGATTTTACAAAAATATATCACATCCTACAGACAGATAGAAATGTGTGAATCGCACACAAAATAAAGCTAGCAGCATTTTAAACAGTGCTCTGGAAACAAGCTGACATGCTTGTTCGTAAATGATCCTGTTCACACTGTCAGAAAACTTCAGCGACTTGTAATGTTTGGATGAGCTCACTCAGTTCTTTGTTCTGATAAATGAGAAGAAAGACTAAAGGTGATGTTGAAAGTGTCTCTGAGCTCTTGTGGTTTGTGGTTGTCTGGACCAATGTGTAGACGGGGAGGAGGGGGCTGTATTTGATAGACAGGTGGAGAGATAGTCAGGAAATTCAGAGGAGAGAGAAGACATGCAGCAACCAAACTCAGGTTGTCGTGGTAAAGACTTTAGCCTTGATACACGGGGCGTATGCTACCAGGTTACTGCTAAATTCCGCAGGCCACGGCCGCGGCACGTTCAGGGAGTGCTCACGTTGGTTCTAGATAATGATTGTGATCCCACATGAGACACCACGATGAGTTTCAGAAGTGTCCCAAAGCAGCTCGTGTGGTTCTTCTATTTTTGACAGATGCTGCAGCCAGCTGTGACGAGCAGCACAGAGCAGATCGAGCTGGCTGGAAGTTAAAAACAGAAACAGAATAGTGTCCTGTAGATTTTCAAAATAAAACACCCTGTGCAAACTTGTAGCCACAACAACAACAACAACAAAGTGTTTGGATTGATCGTTCTGATGAAAACAGAGTTATGAAGATTATAATATTTAAATCTGACACATTGGACCTTTAAGTGCAACATTTCAAACTGACAATATTTCACGTCATTCTGGCTCTGTTGTTGCTCCTTTACTGTTTGCTCTGCTATAACTTGTGCTGTGATATTTGGCTCTCAGCGGAGGCGGTCGCATTTCTATCCCTCTCCTCTCCCTTATCTTCCCTGCTTATGCTCCTCTTGTCTTGTCTAGTCTACTATCTTATTCTTGAGAGACTCTCTCTGCACTGCTCTCCGAACCAAAATTATGGATAACTCCCCTGGCAGAACGCTGCAGTGAGACGCTCTTGCACTCCTCCCCCACTCCCACAGACACCTGCTGATTGTTGACTCTGTCTGGGACGCCAGGCGAAGACGACTCTCAAGGCCTACACAGACACGAACATTTACACAGATATGCACCCCCACCCCCCCTACCCATCCAACGCCTTCGCCGCTTTGTACCCCTCAGTGTGACAAGCGGGTCTGTGACCAGCGCTGACATGGCTGCAGGACCGGATGGCTGCTTGTCTATACTGGGTTACCTCTACCCCCCCTACCTACCTTGTTGCAAGTCATGAGTTTTTTTATGTTTGTAAGGTGTACTCATTTATTTACGTGCTTATGTTGCTGAGGTATTTTTTTTCCTGTTTCCACACTGTACTCCTTCAGGAGCACAGTGTGGGGGTTGCTTTTTTCCCTCCCCTCTCCCCCATGTATGCTGTACTTCTCTTCTCCTGCTCTGTCTCCCTGTCCTGTCTACCCCACTGTCATATGTATGTATGTATGTTATGTATATGTATGGACAGGTTGATGGTCATTTTGCTGGTACTTGTGACTAGTGACAATAAAAGCATTCATTCATTCATATGTTCGTGTCTCTGGTTGACAATACGAATATATTAATCCTGTAAAAAGAAAAAAGGACCAAAAAACATGAGAAGAAAATCTAAAGCTGAAAGGACAAAGATGTCAAACAAGACAGAAACGTTCACTTTCTGTCCATGTTTGTCAGTCACAGTCTGTGGTTGAACTGGGCAGCTCCCAGTGTGACTCTGTGGACCTGTGTTAATGTGAAGCAGGAAATGTGATCAGCATCTTACAGGAAGTACAGACAGTAACTAATGATTGTTCATCTTTTAACAGCTCTGCAGGATGAAAACACTGGTCTCACCAATGCCCAAATCACTGTCTATGCAAGAATTGAAGGAGGAGATGTTACAGTTGAATGCTCCTTTTCTTATTCTGGAAGCAGGAAGTTCTTCTGCAGAGAAGAATGTCAACAAAAGGACGTTCTCATTGAAACAACTCGTGACAAACATCAGCGTGGCAGATACAGCATTGAATTTATAAAAGGATCTTCTACAGGAGGATTTCTGTATGTGAGCATCACACAGCTGACCAAGTCTGACTCTGGACTGTACCGGTGTGGTTTGAGTATAACACGATCATCATACCAGTGGATCAGAATCATTGTTGTAGATGGTGAGGTGTTTGTTGATTTTTTGGTTCACTGTTGACTGACAGCTGCTGCAGATAGTTTGAAATGATATTTTAGTCAGTGACAGAAGCTGAGAGATGAAAACACACGACTTTGGATGTGTTGTACAATGTGTGTCATACTTTTTCAGTTTGACATCACTGATTTAACAGTTGTCTCTGAGACCAACAGGGAATAACGTCACACTACCGAGGTGATTTACAGACTTTATGATGGAAACATTGATAAGTAGTGAAGCGCTAACTGTGGTTAGCTCGGTCAGCCTTGTAGCTAACTGAACTGACTCAGCCCGGGATGCCAGGAGCCAAACCCGGCAAGAAAACCACCTCGGTAGGCTGCTGTATTCACTGTTAGACTGGACACCGCTGGTTTCAGAGGTCAAAGCGCTAGCTGCTGTGCATAGTGGTGGGGGTGTAACACACACTCACTGTTGGCTACTGTAACTGCCAATCAGTATCTGTCATAAGTCCCTCCCTATCTGACCTGAGCAGCTCCAAGTGTGACTGTAGATCAGATCTGAAACAGGAATTATTGTGATTTCTTACAGGAACTAAAGATGCTAACTGTCGATTGTTCATCTTTTCAACAGCAAGGCTGGATAGAAATGCTCCTGATGTAACAACCCTCTATAAGAGACCTGGAGGAAATATCGTAGTTGAATGCTCCTTTACTTTCTCTAGAGACAGGAAGTACTTCTGCAAGGACGAATGTGAAGAAAAAGACATTCTTGTTGAAACAACTGGAGTCAGAGTTCAGAAAGACAGATACAGCATTGAATTTATAAAAGGATCTTCTACAGCAGGATCTCTGTATGTGAGCATCACACAGCTGACCAAGTCTGACTCTGGACTGTACTGGTGTGGTTGGGGTACCACACGATCAACACGATCATCATACAAGCAGATTGAAATCATTGTTGTAGATGGTGAGTTTTTTTTTTTTCTTCTGGTTCACTGTTGACTGACAGCTGCTGCAGATAGTTTGAAATGATATTTTAGTCAGTGACAGAAGCTGAGAGATGAAAACACACGACTTTGGATGTGTTGTACAATGTGTGTCATACTTTTTCAATTTGACATCACTGATTTAACAGTTGTCTCTGAGACCAACAGGGAATAACGTCACACTACCGAGGTGATTTACAGACTTTATGATGGAAACATTGATAAGTAGTGAAGCGCTAACTGTGGTTAGCTCGGTCAGCCGTGTAGCTAACTGAACTGACTCAGCCCGGGATGCCAGGAGCCAAACCCGGCAAGAAAACCACCTCGGTAGGCTGCTGTATTCACTGTTAGACTGCACACCGCTGGTTTCAGAGGTCAAAGCGCTAGCTGCTGTGCATAGTGGTGGGGGTGTAACACACACTCACTGTTGGCTACTGTAACTGCCAATCAGTATCTGTCATAAGTCCCTCCCTATCTGACCTGAGCAGCTCCAAGTGTGACTGTAGATCAGATCTGCTTCTTTACTTTCTCTGCAAGCAGGAAGTACTTCTGCAAGGACGAATGTGAAGAAAAAGACATTCTTGTTGAAACAACTGGAGTCAGAGTTCAGAAAGACAGATACAGCATTGAATTTATAAAAGGATCTTCTACAGCAGGATCTCTGTATGTGAGCATCACACAGCTGACCAAGTCTGACTCTGGACTGTACTGGTGTGGTTGGGGTACCACACGATCAACACGATCATCATACAAGCAGATTGAAATCATTGTTGTAGATGGTGAGTTTTTTTTTTTTTTTTCTGGTTCACTGTTGACTGACAGCTGCTGCAGATAGTTTGAAATGATATTTTAGTCAGTGACAGAAGCTGAGAGATGAAAACACACGACTTTGGATGTGTTGTACAATGTGTGTCATACTTTTTCAATTTGACATCACTGATTTAACAGTTGTCTCTGAGACCAACAGGGAATAACGTCACACTACCGAGGTGATTTACAGACTTTATGATGGAAACATTGATAAGTAGTGAAGCGCTAACTGTGGTTAGCTCGGTCAGCCGTGTAGCTAACTGAACTGACTCAGCCCGGGATGCCAGGAGCCAAACCCGGCAAGAAACCACCTCGGTAGGCTGCTGTATTCACTGTTAGACTGCACACCGCTGGTTTCAGAGGTCAAAGCGCTAGCTGCTGTGCATAGTGGTGGGGTGTAACACACACTCACTGTTGGCTACTGTAACTGCCAATCAGTATCTGTCATAAGTCCCTCCCTATCTGACCTGAGCAGCTCCAAGTGTGACTGTAGATCAGATCTGCTTCTTTACTTTCTCTGCAAGCAGGAAGTACTTCTGCAAGGACGAATGTGAAGAAAAAGACATTCTTGTTGAAACAACTGGAGTCAGAGTTCAGAAAGACAGATACAGCATTGAATTTATAAAAGGATCTTCTACAGCAGGATCTCTGTATGTGAGCATCACACAGCTGACCAAGTCTGACTCTGGACTGTACCGGTGTGGTTCGGGTACAACACGATCAACACGATCATCATACAAGCAGATTGAAATCATTGTTGTAGATGGTGAGTTTCTGCTCAAAGTCATGAATTTCTCTGTTGACTGACAGCTGCTGCAGATTTAACAGTTTGTTGCTGACTGTAGATCAGTTCATTCAGTTCTGTTCTCAGGATTAGTGAGAAAATAAGTCAAAGACTGAGAGTGATATCTAGAATATATGAAAATAACTGAGCTGTTGTGGCTTTGGCCTTTAAAGGTACAATATGTAAGATTGTGCAGAATACTGATGATGCGGTTAAAAATGGACACCGCAGCTCAAATTCAAAACACTGGAAAGCCGTCTCACCCCCCTCCCCAGACTGAAGCTCACACAGGTTGCCAGATTGAAGACACTGAACCTCCATGAGGGCAAAATGAGGCAACAAGGGTTTATTTTATGATGCAGCTTCTACGTCTGTTGAAGACTTCAGTCTGTGCTGCAAAATAACTCTATGGCTCACTTACCCGAGAAAGCAGCCTCCTTCTCAGTAAGAGCCGAGTAGGTCCTGCTGTTTACCGATAATGATTACTTGAAGTGATTTAGTTAGTGTCTTTGTAAACTTTATGAGGGACATAATCAATGAATTTATACATGGAAAAGTCACCATTACCTGCCCAGTCCTCCACACTGACACTACGGTGAACTCTGTCCCAGAAAACAGCCTCAGCTCCGGGTAGGTCGGTAACTTTTACAATATCTTTGTCACTTTCCACGATGCACTGTGGGTCAGGATCTCTGTCACAACAGAATCTTTCAGCGTCCATGAGATTAAAAAGAGAGGTACGATGAAGGTGGAGATATCTTTTGATTGAGACCAACTGGGTCCTTTTGGGCTCTAAACGTCTTTTAAATCATCTCTAATATTTGGAGCTTCTTAGGTCAGACACAATCTAACATTTATTTATCAAGAAGCTTGTATTTCAGCAGAGCATGTTTTCTTAATCTCTGAAGACACAGCATATTTATTTTATGATTTAATACAGATATCTGACATGTTTTACCTTTAAAGTCTCCATGAAGTCAAACTTGATGTTTGTGTGTTTTTATACTGTCTGGACCAACACTGATAAAAGTATTCTTCATGGTATTTCAGAGTTTGTCATTTTCTGATAAACCATAAAAAGTTGTTGATGACTCATCCTGCACTCGGGGGCGTGTACTAATTTTACAACTTAGTTAGTTACTGTCAATTGTTCATCTTTTCAACAGCAATGCTGGATGGAAATGGAGAAGAAGTAACAGCCATCTATGAGAGACCTGGAGGAAATATCGTAGTTGAATGCTCCTTTACTAAGTCTGGAGACAGGAAGTACTTCTGCAAGGACGAATGTGAAGAAAAAGACATTCTTGTTGAAACAACTGGAGTCAGAGCTCAGAAAGACAGATACAGCATTGAATTTATAAAAGGATCTTCTACAGGAGGCTCTCTGTATGTGAGCATCACACAGCTGACCAAGTCTGACTCTGGACTGTACTGGTGTGGTCTGGACATATTTTTATTACCAGATCTCTTCCGGAAGTTCAACATCATTGTCACAGGTGGGGAGTTTCTACTTAAAGTAGAATGAAAAAATGAGAATGTAAAAGTTTGTTTGTGTCTCTGAAGAACAGTTCAGCTGACACAGCATCTTTTGTTTCTTTGTGTTTTTGTTGTTCGCAGATCCAACCACCTCAAAACCTCCACCGGCTTTCACAACACC
>CAMPSB010000623.1:0-42431 GCA_946959425.1 Argyrosomus regius | reverse complement strand
TTAATCAGAATGGAACAAGTGAAAGTTTAATGTTAGAAAATTTTATCTGTCGTGGTGAATGGTTTTCTGTGTCTCTGTTTTGTGCAGTTCCAGCTGAACAAGGACAAGATGAATTTCTCTACACTCAGAAACATCCAGGGTCTTCATGCTCCACTCAAACTGCAGATGGAGTACAGGGCAGCTAGACAGGTAACTGCAATGTCTTTCTAATCCAAAGCTCCAGCCCTAATAACCACTGTCCTCTCCCTTCTCAGTTGTTTTTAAGGTTCTTTCATAACTCCTGATGTCTGTCCCTCCTCCCTGCAGATCCAGCGTCTGCCATTTTTACAGAGTTCAAACCTGGCCCTCGATACGCTGCGAGGCAGTGACGAGGCCGTCGGCTTTGAGGACATCCTTAACGGTGAGGACCTCATCCTTTTCAGTGTTACACAGTCAGCGACACAACTGTCTGCACGTGATCTCTAACCACCACACTGTGTTTGTGTCCTGTTACCTTGTAGATCCAGCCCAGAGTGAAATGATGGGCGAGCCGCACATGATGATGGAATACAAACTGGGACTGTTGTGAAAGAAGATGGAGACACACAATACACAGCTACACATATAGATTTAGGTTCATTGTTTGTCTGCATAAAAATGTTAAAAATCTTCAATTCAGGTTCTGAGAAGTGAGCAAGAAAGGGGTTTGATGGGGGGTGTGGTAACCTGTTGATGTACACTGACCGGCCACCTCATTAGGTACACTTGTACAATCCAGTGAACCAAAACAACAACGTTGCCATTCTACTTTTACAAAGCTTATAATTTTTCAGTTTTTGTTGACACCGTCAGAGAGGTAATAGTTCTACTTTATATTTGTTATTGAGGTCTTAGTGGGTGCTGTTGTTAAACTGGACTTCATTATATTGAAAGGTGTTTCTAATAGTATGGCCCCCTCATGTATGTAAATGTGGTAGCCAAACTATTAGAAGCACCTCTCGATATAATGCAGTCCAGTTTAACAATACTGCAAACTACGACCTCAACAGTAAACATAATAGTAAAATAAATACCTCTCTGACAGTGTCAGCAACAACTGAAACATTGTAAGCTTCATTTAAAGTGGAATTTTTGGCAGAGTTGTTGTATTGGATCAGACTGGATTGTACTAGTGTACCTCGTGAAGTGGCCGGTCGGTTTAGATTCGGAGAGTTAAACGGTCATTCAGACAAGCACTCAGAGCTGCTTTTTGTATGATTCCAGTCTGATGGGTATTTTTAATAAACTTCATAACCTTCCTCATGATGTGGATTCATTTGTGAAATGATTTAACTGAACTTAAACTTGCTAAAGCGTATTAAAGTGTATAGTAACAAGCTGTCATGCCTTAATACACAATTCAGTTTAATTGTCCCATATAATCAAACGGGTACAGTCATAGTGAAATGTATTTCCATAAACTCCTTCAATCTGTTCAATTAAAGATAGTGTAACACAAGTTGGTAATAAGAATAAAACAATGTAATTTATAAATAATGGTTATTATGGGAGTAATATGAGGAAATAAGTGACAGAAAAGCAACAATAATCATAGTAATAAGGTAATCAACAAGCCATCACGAGTCCATCACAGTGTTTGAAGTGATAAAAATCTGAAGTGATAATAAATAAAACTGATTGGTGTTGATAGCACAAATACAGTAGGAGTAGACGGAGCTCAGAATGTAAACACAACACCGCTGTCAGCTCTTTTTTTTTTTTTACAAACATTGATGAAAGAAAAAAGATGAATGGAGATGAGAGAGAGAGTCTGTGCAGGAAGGGAACTTGTCCACACGGGTACGTCTGAGGGGGTCAGCAGCTGTCAGCAGATGAAACCTGAGAGAGTTCTACTACAGTCATGTATACACAATATTACATTTATAATTTGTCTAAACTGCATGTGTAAAATAATGTTAACATACTGTTACATGCAGTGTCAATTTTAAAAGCTTATAGTGCTCACAATGAACAAAAACTCATTTTATATTATAGATGCATGAAAATGTCAAAACTTTAAAATGAGCCTGTTTTATGTCGCCCTGTCTCCACTAATACACACTTTGAGCAGCAGAGCAGCATGAAGCAGTTTGCAACACATCACAAAAAGTGTGTTTTTGAGATAATGCCTTGAAACTGTTCCTATTAATTGATTAATGATCAAAAATTATGTTACAGAAGGTCAAGGGTCCTATTAATTTGTTCAGTTCAAATCATGTAAAATCTGATAGTAATAAGGTGAATAAAGTTGTTTACACAATCAATGTGTGCAAATAAGTAAAATGTAATTTAACAGTTTAATTCACTAACTTAAGTCTATGAATTCATCGTTTAACTGATAATGTGTCCAGTCAAAAGTTTGGACACACCTTCTCTTCTTCTCATTCAATGTTTTTTCTTTATGTTTTACTTTCTACATAGCAAATTAACACTGAAGACATTAAAACTATAAGATAATTTATATGGAAACAAAAACAGCAGGCCGCTTGATTCCCCAGCCAATAACAAGAGGGAGGAATAGGATCCCCAGCTGAGGCCCTCACAGCCTGCAGGTTAACACAGTTCATCAGTTACAAAGTCACATACGGGGAATGTAACAGGGTTATTTTCTCGGATCTCACAAATCTCTCATAGAGCCACAGCATTCTGTCTCCACAGGATAAAATTTGATAAATTGTCATGAATAATTTCAGTCTGTTATCAGCATTGGTCAGATCTGACCTTCAGCCACATGATGACAGTATTAACCCACACTGAGCTGCTCATATGAGCATCCAGTTCACTGCTAACCCAAATTGATCTGATCCAGCACACTGGTTAACCAGGTCCTGTGTTGGTAATGGCTCTGCTATGGACATTTTGTGCTAGTGCCTAAGGGGACTCAGCTGTCACAGTGTTGTCATGTCCAGAATTTTATACTTCAATACAAAACTAGTATTAAAAAATAAATAACTAAATAACAAAAATTCAAAACTGTCTCTTTCTATACATTGGCAAAAAGAAAAAAAAGGTCAAGCCACACAAAACTGGATCATTCTTGTTTCTTTTTTTCTTCTTCTTCACATCTTTTTAGGAAACAACTATCATCCATCCATCCATCCATCCATCCAGCTCCTCCTGGGGGATCCCAGGCTAGATGGGCTATATAGTCCCTTCAGCAGGTTCTGGGTCTGCCCCAGGGTCTCCTCCCAGTTGGACGTGCCATGCTCTAAATGATTGTATGTACTGTACTTCTTGACAGCTGTTATATCAAAACCAAAATCTTTACACTAAAAGATGTGCAAGCCCCCAATCTGAACTTTTTTCTCTCCATTCTATCAAATTCTTAAACTCTATCAATTCAAAGTTTTTGCTTAATGGTACAAGCAATTATTGCAAAGTTATTATTTATTTTAGTCTTGAACAAAGCCAGGTTGCAGCAGGAACATGAACAACATGAAAGACATCATAATATTGCTTAAACATTGCACTCAGCAAACAAAATGCTCCAGCATTTATTATTGCAATGCAACTAAACTGTGATTGGCTTCTCAACTTAATGTAATAAACACTTGACCAACTTGAACAACATCCCAGTGAAAAGAGACACTATGTGCTGTGTTGTGCCTTTCATGTTTTATTTTGTATAATGAAATATAAACAAGAAGTGTGAATTTCAATATCTTTATTTTAGTTACATTTCACACTGGACAAGAAGTCCATAGACATGTTTGAGGTCATTTAGAAACAGTATTACAGGCAGTGCTATGTATACATTGCAAAATTGTCATGTCAAAAATTTTATACTTGGATATAAAACTAGAATAAAAAAAGATACTCAATACCTCTTTCAATACATTGGAGAAAAGTTTAAAAGGTCAAGTCACAATCAAGGATCATTTTGTCTCTTTAAAAAAAAATCAATAACCTGCACACAGTGCTGGTAGACAAATAGTCTGAACACACAAACACAATGATGACCTGTTGATTTGAGAAATTATTGAACTGTTGAACTTAAACTTGATGTTAACTTGACTTAAACATCCATGTAAATATCTTCAATGTGCAGCGTTGAAGCAGAAATCATTGATCAGGTCTGAGAATGCTGTGTAACATTTTTATGCAACTTTGATACCACTAATGTTATATTGAACACTGCAGCAAGTGTTACACTGGTCTACAGTGTATAGTGACAGAAGCAGGAACAAATGGTTTCCTGTGACATTGACAGAGTTGAGAGAGTGAGACAGTTAAAGAGAAGTGGTGGGATGTAAACTAACGATGTCATGAACAGAGTGCTGAGAAAAAGTTGACAACAGTAACCATAAGAGGAAATTGTTTCTGTGAACAAGTTCTTCTGCAGGATCGTCATACCCACACAACTCTCTATTGTTCATGTATTGATTATTTATTCTTTGACATTGAACACTGTCCTTCTGTTCATGCCATCATCAATGAGAAGTGAAAAATATTCCTCACACAACTCCCCTTTTCAAATATTATTTCTGATGGACACTTTGATAAAAATAATTCCAGCACAATGATCTTCACAATCATCTGCTCTGAATGCACTGAGCAGTTTAAATATAAGAGATTCAGCAGGGTGACATCAATTAGATCTTTTTCTCCTGAGTTAGTGTCTCTTAAAATACCTGGTTCACTCCAATATTTGACCTGACAAACACAACTGTTATAAAAATTAGGATTATACTGGGGTCCAGATGTTTTAATTCATATAGTATGTGTGTATCCTTTTATCTGCTCTATGTTTTACTGAGGCTGGCAGGGAGAGATAGATTTCAACTATAAAATAATAGTACAAGGACAGAGAAGACAGGTGGATAAGAAACATCCTCTTCATTACTGAGAAGAGAACCAGGCAATTACGTTATGATGTTATTTGTAGCAGTGGGGAGGTGTCCGAGACAGCCCAGTTAAACATGTATAAGAACCAACTGTTAGAGCTCCTCAGGGAGCCTTTTTCTCTGTAACCCCTTTTGTGTGTTGCACTGTTAAACGCTCCTTCTTGTACAAGAATAATAAATTCAACTTAAACTTTGATACATTGAATCCAGTCTTTCTTATTGAAGGGTCTTTCTTAAAAAATTCCCATAACAACAACTGCTAAGATTTGAGCTGTATGAGCAGCAGCTCTGCATGAACGTCCAATTTAAAACCTCACCTTCTGATAGTTGACCATTGAAGTACATACACATCTACATTGTAAATTTCTTCTAACTACAGTAGTCAGGGTCACGACTGCAACACAGTGCTGCACATGGGCAACATGTGAAGTAAATATTTCTATATATATATATATGTCTCTGTTGTAATTGATATGATGTTAATTATTGAAGAAGATAAGGTGTACAGGCTTGCAGTGAGTCATGTGATAAAAACTCATTAGTAATTTGCACCCTGACACCCCTCACTCTGAAGGTGTGAACAGGAAGGCTGAAGACTTCTCTAATTTCTGCAGTAGTGTAGTATCTAACTAAAAACAAGTCTGTTTGTTGCAATGACTTAGTGGGAAGTTGGTTTCTGTGTCTGACTGTGCTGAAATTAACATCATTCTCCGTTTGAGCTGCAGGCTGGTTTGGTAAGATCAAATGTTACTTTTTATGTTTGAATGTTTTAACCCAGCTTTTTATTTTGCTGCTTTTCATCAACTCCACTGAAAAAGACTTGTTATATTTTATTTGTCAGGTTTTGTTTGATCAGAAATGAGAAGTTTCTTCTGCAACATTTTATTTGAACTATAATATCATAAACTCACGCTGGATCATTTTGATTTGATATTTAAACTGTTTTCAGTGAAACTCTGCAGATATTATTCATCACTACTTATAACACAGTCACATCTGGTTGTACAAGTTCCTGGTTTGAACGTGTGAATCTGAAGTTGCTTTAAAAGAACATGAATGATTTGTTCAAAAGATGCTTTGATTAAAATATTATAAGAGGAACTTTCTTTTCAAATCCAGGTGATGAGTGTCACTGCAGTCCTGTCTGTGAACATGGTGACAGCCAGCATGTTACTGAGTGTCTTCTTTGTTTCAGGTGAGCTGTTTGTTCAGTCACTTTTATTTGGAGACGTGGATCATTCACAGTTTGGACTTCATTTAGAAACAAAGCAGAAAGAGCAGTGCAGACCGAGTTACTTTTTCCAACTGTTCATGTCCTGACTGCAAACAGAAATGTTTTATACAGAGAACAGGACAAGGGAGAAAAGACCAGTAACATACTGCTGCTTTGTTTATCATGAACTTTCTCTTCAAACTGATTTTTTCACATTATGTTAATCATCAGTCTGGTTTACAGGTGCTTTGGCTACTTGTCCTGATGATTCACACCTCTTCATTACTGCACCACAGAAGATGAAAGCACTGAGTGGATCTTGTTTGTTAATCCCATGTACCTTTAGAGCTAAACCAGAAGAATACTTTAACAGCAGCAGAGAAATCTTTGGAGTGTGGATTCAAAGTACCCCCTATTTTGGTCAAAATCGAGATAATGTGATTTTCAACAGCAGTAGGACAGATAACATCTATCCAATGAGATTTACAGGAAACCTGAGAGAGAAAAACTGCACCACTTTATTTTCCAATTTAATCACAAGTTATACAGACACATACTACTTTAGAGTTGAGAACAAACCATTCAAGGCAGCAGCTGTATGTGATTCTCTTCAAATAACAGTTCAAGGTAAGAGAGTTTTGTTTCTCTCTAGTCTATAATGTTGTTGTCCAGATAATTTTTTTTGACTTGGATTTTAGATTGAATTTTTGTTTTATTGATTTCTTATTTATTTTTTGTGTAAATGTTTGATTTGAAACCACAGATTCTCCTCCGAGCCCCAGAATTGAGATCTCAGGTGATCTGAAGGAGAAGGAGTCTGTCAGTATAACCTGCTCAGCTTTCACTCCCTGTCCACACTCCCCTCCTAAACTCACCTGGAATCTCCAACAAGACTCTCACAACAAAATCCAGGAAAACACAAATGGGACCTTTACAACTAAAATCCAGAAGACCATCACTCTGTCAGACCAACATGATGGATACAACATCACCTGTTCTGTCACATATCCTGTGAATGAAGGAAAACATGTCAAGACATCAGAGCAGAGAAAGACTCTCAGTGTTTCATGTAAGACAACCAGAGTTTGTTGTTGGATCCTGTCAGCACATGATAAAAATAAAGGATCTTATTCAGGCTCTGATGTTACTCTCATATCTCACATCTCTATCACATTTTCCTCAGATGCTCCTACAGACACCTCAGTGTCCATCAGTCCATCAGGTTTGGTGTCAGCAGGTAGCTGGGTGAACCTGACCTGCTCCAGCAGAGCCAAGCCTCCCGTCAGCCGCTTCACCTGGATCAAGATCAGCAAAGATGGACCCATGACTGTATCTGAAGGACGGTTTTACAGTTTTAAAGTGACAGATAAAGAAGATTATTACTGCGTGGCCACAAATGATCTTGGTAACCAAACATCATCAGTGATTCATCTGAATAAAGGTAGTGTGTACAGTTATTTTACTGAATCCACTGACGTAAATATTATCTGCTCTCTTCTGTTTGTTTGTTTTAGTAACCTCTAAAGTACTTTTTTATTTTGTTTCTGTGAAATGATTTTATATAAACTTGAACTTGAAGAGGAAAATGCAGAACTACACAGCATCAGTGGGTGGAGAGCATTTATTGTTGAATGAAGTTCTGTTGATGACATTTTCAGCTTTGTGAGATCTCAGTCATGGAAAGACACTTTGAAAGCATTTCAGTTGAGTCAGTTTGACTCTCAGTGTTTCATGTCAGACATTTTATTTTGGTTTATGAAGAATGACCAAAGTGAGTGAGTTCCATTAAAGAGGAAGTGACCGTGCTGTCTTGTTACAGATTATCCAGAGTTTGGGGTTCTTGTCTACGTCACAGTGAAGATCCTGGGAGTCGTTTTGCTCTGCAGTACAATCATCATCTTTGAGTGGTGAGACCAACTTTTCTATGATATGATCATGTGCAGCTAAAGACTCATTGGTCTCTTTGAAATGTTTAAAGTTCATGTTTAACTTATATTCATGTTTATTCATCCCATCTCCTTTTCTTTCAGCTGCTTTAGATCAAGATGCTGCAACAAACCAGAGAAGGTAAGCTACTAGATGAGGACAGGTACATTATTCTTTCAACAGGAAGTTGTCTTCATTTCATAAGGGAAAGCTAATCTGACTTTATATCAGGCTTCAGTTTACAAAGACAAGTTCAAGGTGCTGCTGCCATTTCTCTTTCAGCTGCATTAAACTCACTGCAGAGCACTAACACCACTCTCTCTGTGTGTTGTTTCATTTCACAGGATGCAGTCGAAGCAGACGATGTCAACAGAGTGATTGAGATTCAAGCATCATGAAGGAGAAGAGGAAGACGTCATGTTCACCATTTATGTAATATTTCTTGATTTCTTAAATATTAAATTACTTTGCAGAAGATTGGTAAGACAAACAGAGGATGGAGTGCAAACAGGACAGATGTTTGTTTTAATGGAAGATAACACAAATATAATATACTGCAGCTTCATCATTACTTTGTGTAGATTGAGTTGATTTGTGGCATTTTTATGTTGATTCTTTGTCTTTGCTTCAATGCTGTTTTCTTTGTATGTAAAATATTCATTTCCAAAAGAGAAAAAAGGATGATTGAAATGAGACATTTCAGATGATAAAAGAAGCAGAAAGTGTGAAGAATTTTTATTTTTATTTTTAATCTCATGATCTGATGTGTATTTGTCAAACTTTTAAGGGATGAGAGTGTTTGTCACTAATTCTGTAAATGTAACAATTTAAATGAGAAATTATGATCTGTTAGTCAGTTTTTGAAGATTTGAGAGTTGGATGATTGTTAACGTAGATCAAGCAGTGCTTTTTTAACACAAGAAGTTTCCCTGTGCTGCAGCAATGACTTTAATAAAATATGAACTTCTGGTACTGAGTCTCTGTCTCATGCTACTGTAATTAAGGAAGCTTTCAGTTTGTGGCCTGTTGTAATGTCTCCATCTTGTGGTCAGGTTCAGTCCTCGTCTATACCATGTGTTGATGTGACCACACTGCTGAAGATGGAAAGAAATAGAAAGTGAACCCAAATACAGACATGAAGACTTAATAACTCAAATAAATAACAAATAACAAAAGGTGGTTGAGTTGTACAGGCAGAAATACATTTCAAAAGTCCAACAATCCAAGATAAATCCAATCAACAAAAGTCCAACAAATCCAGAACTGTGTGGTCAAATAGTCTTTTTTGCTTTGAAGGTTCCCAACTGAGTGAAAAGACCTGGAAGCGTTTACTTGGCAGCCAGGATAAGAGCAGTTTGAACTGTCTAAATGTTAAAGAAAGGTGCTCCAATGCTTCTTTTCTTATCCTTTAGCAAAGGATACACCAGGCCATACTTTACTAAAGAAAAAGACATAATTCTGTCCCACAATTCTTTGTAGCAGCAACAAAATAAATGTCATTCAGCCACACCAGACGTTATAGAAACAGCAACTGACAAAAAACATTGTGATGCAGCCTCGCAGCAGAGGAAAAGAGCTCATGTAGATGAGTGAGAAACAGAAACAGAAAAACTTTTCAACTCAAGTTGTTGTAAAATGTTGTTGAAACGAGGCTAAAAGTTATCCTGTCCATTCAAATGAAGATAAAAACATGAATCTCACACAACATTTAGTGTGACAGTCAGTACAGGTTTCCAGAATCCCTGCAGATTGTTGCTTATGAAGCATTTTCCTTCTTCTGCCATAACTTCCTAATACATATATTTAAGTGGACAGGAGGTTGAACATGAACGACCATTCTCAACAACACTTTGTTTCACTTTTGTGACAGGTGGCCAATGTTGCTTTATTTTAATTTGGACCTTGATGAATGAAATAATATTCATCACCGTGTTGTCCACATTTATATATTCCGCATGAAACAACACGTTGAGAACGCAAGACACAATTTTTGTGGTCCATCTTCTGAACATTGTGTTTTCACTACAGACCACATCAATAACTTTCGTCGTATAGCATGATGAAGTAGAGTATTGTAAGTGCAGTTGGGTTCTGTGAGCACCACAGTAAGTCCTTATGAATTCTCCTTCACATCTTCCCTTGACCTCGTGTTGTTTTAAATTGAGGTCAAGGAAAAGTTTTTAGGAAAGGACATAGGAAGGATTTTTACTTTTTTAAGGTCTTCAGCCGTATAACTCACAGCTAGACTGTGATTGGCTGCAGGCTGCTTGATTCTCCAGCCAATAACATGAGAGAGGAGGAAGAACACTAGCTGAGGCCCACAAAGCCTGCAGGTTAACACAGTTCATCAGTTAGTCACATATGGGGGAATGTAACAGGGTTATTTTCTCAGATCTTACAATCAAAGACATTTTGTCTCCACAGGATTCATTATGAAGAGTAAAATGAACTTCATGAATAAAATCAGCAGACTGAAACAAAACACTTGCAATTTGTTAAGAAAAATTATATAAATGATCATAAATAATTTCAGTCTGTTACCAGCATTGGTCACATCTGCTCTTCAGCCTCTAGATGGCAGTATTAACCCACACTGAGCTGCTCACATTGGCCTCCAGTTCACTGCTAACCCAGTTTCTGATCCAGCACACTAGTTAACCAGGTCCTGTGTTAGTAATGGCTGTGCTATGTATATAATGTATATGACATTTTGTCCTAGTGCCTCTGACTCAGCTGATGTCACTCATCATACAAGGCCTAAAGACAGTGTACCTGTAGCAGGATTATGTCCACACAGAGTTTATGGAGTGCAGGACTCTCTGAGACACTGCCACAGATTAAATGAATCAGGTGTAACTTAATGTTATGAATTATGGATATACATGTTTCAAATGATGTATATTGTGAACTCTCTGGTTAAAAAAGGTTTTAGATGTTTTTGGTCCTAAATTCACACAGATTTGTCAAAACATATTTTAACTTAACTTTTGCTTTGCACTTCATGTTTCAGTGTTTACAGTATTACAGGCAGTGCTATGTATACATTGCAATGTTGTTATGATACCAGAATTTTACACTTTGATACAAAACGAGAATAAAAAGTTTTTTTTCTTTACAGACAAACTCTCTCTGGAGCTCGACCCCGCTCACCCAAGTTTATTCAGAATGGAACAAGTGAAAGTTTAATGTTAGAAAATGTTGTCTCTGTAGTAGTGAACAGTGTTGGGAGTAACGGTGTTTAAGTATAACGGCGTTATTTTTTCAGTAAAGGAGTAATCTAATTAATTACTTTTCCCATCGTTGCAACGCCGTTATCGTTACTGAGAATGTAAAGAGGCGCGTTACTACAGTTTGTTTGAATGAAGCACGAGGTGTCAAGCTTTGGCTACATCAGCTGCCTGGAGAGAGCAGGAGTGGGGATGATGATGATGACACCATTGCAAACGCTGTCTCACTGCACGCTCTGACTTCCACCTATGACTACCTCTGAACACACAGGACAGCGACAATGGCAACGAGCCAGGGAAATTCAAAGGTAGCGTTCTCCAACTGGAAGTACCGGTGTCGTGCCAAAAAGTGATTGTCTGCCAGAATCTGATTTACGGCCGCGGGAGCGCGCACAGCAGCCCGTTGAGCGTTAGCGCAAAAACGTCTGCTTTTCTCTGGATTAATATGCAGGTACACACAACTGTATTATAATGTAATTATAGCAAAGGTATGTGTCTTCGAAAGTTTAACGTTTTTTGTACGTAATTGTTGTGGCCAAAAGAAGTGTATTTTATAGCGAAATCAGACATGGCAATTACGTGATAGACATGTCTGTATGTCTGATGACTTTGTTTAGCCCTGTCTTTGGAAATTAGACTATAATGAATATGATTTATTGGTGGGTTTTCAATAAAGATATGATAACTTCAGAGGACAGCTTGGAATTCTTTTAAAGGACCATTACAACACAAAATGGGCATTTTCACCTGCCAAAAATTGATTGAAAGCCAAATACAGTTAATGAAAGGTGATTTCTGCCTAAATATGACTTGATCTCATTCTTGAGCTTCATAATATAAAGATCTGAGCTCACAGGACAGCTTGGAATTCTTTTAAAGGACCATTACAACTAAAATTTGGCATTTTCACCTGCCAAAAATTGATTGAAGGCCAAATACAGTTAATGAAAGGTGATTTCTGCCTAAATATGACTTGATGTCATTCTGGAGCTTCATAATATAAAGATCTGAGCTCACAGGACAGCTTGGAATTCTTTTAAAGGACCATTACAACTAAAATTTGGCATTTTCACCTGCCAAAAATTGATTGAAGGCCAAATACAGTTAATGAAAGGTGATTTCTGCCTAAATATGACTTGATGTCATTCTGGAGCTTCATAATATAAAGATCTGAGCTCACAGGACAGCTTGGAATTCTTTTAAAGGACCATTACAACACAAAATGAGTCTTTTCACCTGCCAAAAATTGATTGAAGGCCAAATGCAGTTACTCAAAGGTGATTTCTGCCTAAATATGACTTGATCTCATTCTTGAGCTTCATAATATAAACACTAGAGCTCACAGGACAGCTTGGAATTCTTTTAAAGGACCATTACAACTAAAATTCAGATTTCTATTCAGGTACTTCACGCACAGCGTGCTCCCGCGGCCGGAAATCAGACTCTGGCAGACAATCACTTTTTGGCACGACACCGGCACTACTTGTCACTCGTTGAAATTAAAGGCAAGAATGTATATGTATCATGCACGCTATGCCCAGGAAAAAAGATTTTATCCACGTCTGCCGCAAGCAACTCTAACCTTATGAAGCACCTCACATCTACACATGCTAACACGACACTTGTTGCTGCTGCTAACCCAACCCCAAGCCCAAATGCATACTGTATATAGTGTTTTTATTCTTCAATCAGTTAATATAAACATCTTTGACGTTAAAGATGTTATAGAACATAATAGCTTTATAGAACATAAAAAATAACGTCACAGTTACTTTGCTGAGTAACTAATTACTTTTACAGTGTGGTAACTGAGTTACTAACTCAATTACTTTTTGGCAGAAGTAATTTGTAACTGTAACTAATTACTTTTAGTAAGTAAGATGACCAACACTGGTAGTGAATGGTTTTCTATGTCTCTGTTTTGTGCAGTTCCAGCTGAACAAGGACAAGATGAATTTCTCTACACTCAGAAACATCCAGGGTCTTCATGCTCCACTCAAACTGCAGATGGAGTACAGGGCAGCTAGACAGGTAACTGCAATGTCTTTCTAATCCAAATCTCCAGCCCTAATAACCACTGTCCTCTCCCTTCTCAGTTGTTTTTAAGGTTCTGTCATAACTCCTGATGTCTGTCCCTCCTCCTTGCAGATCCAGCGTCTGCCATTTTTACAGAGTTCAAACCTGGCCCTCGATACGCTGCGAGGCAGTGACGAGGCCGTCGGCTTTGAGGACATCCTTAACGGTGAGGACCTCATCCTTTTCACTGTTACACAGTCAGCGACACAACTGTCTGCATGTGATCTCTAACCACCACACTGTGTTTGTGTCCTGTTACCTTGTAGATCCAGCCCAGAGTGAAATGATGGGCGAGCCGCACATGATGATGGAATACAAACTGGGACTGTTGTGAAAGAAGATGGAGACACACAATACACAGCTACACATATAGATTTAGGTTCATTATTTGTCTGCATAAAAATGTTAAAAATCTTCAGTTCAGGTTCTGAGAAGTGAGCAAGAAAGGGGTTTGATGGGGGGTGTGGTACCCTGTTGATGTACACTGACCGGCCACCTCATTAGGTACACTTGTACAATCCAGTGAACCAAAACAACAACGTTGCCATTCTACTTTTACAAAGCTTATAATTTTTCAGTTTTTGTTGACACCGTCAGAGAGGTAATAGTTCTACTTTATATTTGTTATTGAGGTCTTAGTGGGTGCTGTTGTTAAACTGGACTTCATTATATTGAAAGGTGTTTCTAATAGTATGGCCCCCTCATGTATGTAAATGTGGTAGCCAAACTATTAGAAGCACCTCTCGATATAATGCAGTCCAGTTTAACAATACTGCAAACTACGACCTCAACAGTAAACATAATAGTAAAATAAATACCTCTCTGACAGTGTCAGCAACAACTGAAACATTGTAAGCTTCATTTAAAGTGGAATTTTTGGCAGAGTTGTTGTATTGGATCAGACTGGATTGTACTAGTGTACCTCGTGAAGTGGCCGGTCGGTTTAGATCCGGAGAGTTAAACGGTCATTCAGACAAGCACTCAGAGCTGCTTTTTGTATGATTCCAGTCTGATGGGTATTTTTATTAAACTTCATAACCTTCCTCATGATGTGGATTCATTTGTGAAATGATTTAACTGAACTTAAACTTGCTAAAGCGTATTAAAGTGTATAGTAACAAGCTGTCATGCCTTAATACACAATTCAGTTTAATTGTCCCATATAATCAAACAGGTACAGTCATAGTGAAATGTATTTCCATAAACTGCTTCAATCTGTTCAATTAAAGATAGTGTAACACAAGTTGGTAATAAGAATAAAACAATGTAATTTATAAATAATGGTTATTATGGGAGTAATATGAGTAAATAAGTGACAGAAAAGCAACAATGATCATAGTAATAAGGTAATCAACAAGCCATCATGAGTCCATCACAGTGTTTGAAGTGATAAAAATCTGAAGTGATAATAAATAAAACTGATTGGTGTTGATAGCACAAATACAGTAGGAGTAGACGGAGCTCAGAATGTAAACACAACACCGCTGTCAGCTCTTTTTTTTTTTACAAACATTGATGAAAGAAAAAAGATGAATGGAGATGAGAGAGAGGGTCTGTGCAGGAAGGGAACTTGTCCACACGGGTACGTCTGAGGGTCATGTATACACAATATTACATTTATAATTTGTCTAAACTGCATGTGTAAAATAATGTTAACATACTGTTACATGCAGTGTCAATTTTAAAAGCTTATAGTGCTCACAATGAACAAAAACTCATTTTATATTATAGATGCATGAAAATGTCAAAACTTTAAAATGAGCCTGTTTTATGTCGCCCTGTCTCCACTAATACACACTCTGAGCAGCAGAGCAGCATGAAGCAGTTTGCAACACATCACAAAAAGTGTTTTTGAGATAATGCCTTGAAACTGTTCCTATTAATTGATTAATGATCAAAAATTATGTTATAGAAGGTCAAGGGTCCTATTAATTTGTTCAGTTCAAATCATGTAAAATCTGATAGTAATAAGGTGAATAAAGTTGTTTATGCAATCAATGTGTGTAAATAAGTAAAATGTAATTTAACAGTTTAATTCACTAAGTTAAGTCTATGAATTCATCTTTTAACTGATAATGTGTCCAGTCAAAAGTTTGGACACACCTTCTCTTCTTCTCATTCAATGTTTTTTCTTTATTTTTTACTTTCTACATAGCAAATTAACACTGAAGACATTAAAACTATAAGATAATTTATATGGAAACAAAAACAGCAGGCCGCTTGATTCCCCAGCCAATAACAAGAGAGAGGAATAGGATCCCCACACTGAAAAAAAGAATCCTTTGGATTTACTTGATTTTAATGTGTACATCGGTCCCACATGATAAGAATGTGGATGACTGACAAAATTTCCTTCTTTTTCCCAATGAATTATTACTTGTTAAACCAAAATATTTCAATCATGTTCAGGTATTTAAAATAATCAAGTTGAGTGAACTTATTTTTTTTAAGCTACTGCAACACCAATTAACTTAGTATGAAAGCGATTTTATCATGTTCAGGATACCTGATTTTCAAATATAATGAACTTGATTTGTTAATGCTAATATTATTTAAATGTATGTTGTAAATTAAAAGCAATTTTATTATGTCCTTACAACACAGGTTAGGTCTCTAAATGTAACTTGATTTGTTAAAGCCAGCCAAATGCATTGTAGACATCAGTTTTATGTTGTGTGCAAATACAAAAATCAAAACTGATTGCATTAAAAAAAATGTACTGTATTCTTCCACAAAACTTTGCAAATCAAACACATACAGTAACTTTAGCGTTGAAATACAAAGCTGTAACCATTGTAATACCAGTATATTCAATATGCAAACCACAAATCACTTATTGCAGTACATTCAAAAACCGTGAACAGTTAGTACTGCACAAGTGCATCCTCAACAGTAAATACAAAATAACAACAACAGTAATAAAGGTATTTTTTTTACTGTAAACCAGTAAACAAAATATGCCATAATTTGAATTGGGCAAGTAAGAGCTAGTGTTCACACATACAAAAATCACACACATACAGTTACTTCAGCGTAGAAATACAAAGCTGTAATACCAGTAGATTCAAAACACAAATAAGGAAAATACAAACCCCAAATCACTTATTGCAGTACATTCAAAAACTGTGAACAGTTATTACTGCATGCCAGTGCATCCTCAACAGCAAATACAAAATAACTAATAAAAGTATTTTTACTGTAAACCAGTAAACAAAATATGCCAAAATCTGAATTAGGCAAGTAAGAGCTAGTATTCATAAAAAAAAATAACCATGACAGTTAACCCTGTGAACACCATTTTACAGAGATGACAAATCAAAGTAGATTTGCAAACAAAAAGTAATAAACCCTGCATCGACTCGTCATGGAGAAATAACACAAATTAAAAAAAAGGGTGCAGTGATATCAGTGTGACCACTTCACTGAGAGAGACGATTTTTCAGAGCAAGTGCTTTGTTGGAAAGCTTACTTCCATCCAGTTCCATCCAAATCTTTTGGATAACCTCGAAAGTGGAGCGGAGGTCAGCAGGGTAGCTAAGGTTGAGCACATACATCAGTCCGAACAGCATAGCAACAGCTAATGCTACATTATCAAGATCTTGTAACACCTTGATGCCTTCAAGAACAATGCCAATGTCCTCTACTTCATCACTTGAAGCATGTTCTTTGACAATGTAGATCCAACAGTGGTGTCTTCAATGGCCTCATTGATGGTGTTGTTATCCAGGCTCTGTACAAAACAGACAAAAAGTAAACCAAAGTTAGCCAAATCAAAACTATTCACCAAGCTCCATCAAGAAAATGATAAACATAAAACAGTAATACTATAAATCTAGGTATGGTGAAAGTTAGAATCAAGGCATATATAAACATTTAATAAAATGGAAGCACTATCTGTTCCATGTGAAACCACTTTTAATGCAGTTTGAGCCACTTTGTTGCACATTTACAGATCCATGGCTGTGTATGAACACAGGATTCTCTTTCAGCACATACACAGATGAGACAGCTGGTGGGCCATGAGATATTTGCTGAATTTGACAAAAAGTCTTGAGAACAGTTCATTCTACCTATAAGTTCATTTAGCATCAACCAGAAACACTGTATAGATTTTTTTGTATGAAACAGTAAGCCACTGATAATGAAAATTAATATATATATTATTTTAATTGATGAATAATTTCAGCACAAGTGATCAAGAATGAGAATAAGAAAAGAGTGGAAGAAGAGTGTAAGCACTGATTCATATACATACCACATATTCCTGTAGACGGTTATCTGGATCTTCGCCCATGTAGACACAGACTCCTTTAATGAGCCACTCTCGTCCAGTATCTACATCATCACACTGAAAGGACATTTTCTAGATTAGTGTCTTAATTGAGCTCATGTGCCTTAACCTAACAACATCAAGTGGTATAACACACACACACACACACACACACACACACACACACACACACACACACACACACACACACACACACACACACACACACACACACACACACACACACACACACACACACACACACACACACAAGCTGGAATTATTTAAAAAAAAAACATTTCTAGGACTGTAGGAGGCCTGCATCACTTACATTAGTGATTTGTGCAGTGACTCTTTTGAGCTTTTCCCCTAGCTGTCCTCCTCTCCTTTGGAACAGCCTTGTCAGATTGTCAGAGTGGAGGTCTAGCTGAGACAGGAACTTGGACTGAAGTGGAACGGTGGTGATTCTCTTGAATTCTGCGTTGATCTGAAAAAGCACAGAGGACTCAGGGAGAATATCACCATCACACATAAAAGCAGAGCAGGACAGTCAAGGAGGGAGATGAAGCACAGACACATGATGTGCTATTAGGCATAATAGTAATTTGCCAGTGCACACAAGACAGTCCTTTCAACAGCCAATCCAAGATAAAGAAAAAACAAAACAACAACAGCATGAGATCAGCCTTACCTCACTGACTTCAAACAAAGCAGGCCATCTTGGCATGAAATCATCCACCATCGGTGCATCACGTACAACCTCATGTCTTCTATATGCAAAAGTCTTTTCCATCTTGAGCTTCACAGCCTCTCGGTTGTTCCTCTTCTTTACATCCAAGAGTAAAGCTTTCCGCATGGCTTCTAGACTCCCCTCAGTTTCAGCTGATGGGTATGTGGGGCAAAAATTAACTTCTGCTCTCTTTGCCTTTTTGATGCCAAAGGCTGCGCTGCGCTTTCCAACAGGTTTGTTTTTTAAAGAGTTCACTGTCACTTCTGGGCATCCCAGTTTTCTCAGTTGTGTGCGGTAGTTAGATAGTTTATATTTTAGACTCGTCTTCCATCCACCATATCCAGTGCTGGACCCCTTCTCAGTTAGACATGGATGTTTCTTGATGAGACTCTGGGCTACTTGTTCCATCTCCTTATCACTAACATAGACTTTATACTGCACAATTTCCTGCACTAACCCATCAAGGATGGCTGACTTCAACTTGGGATCTGGAATGAGTACAGTGCCATTTTGAATGTAGACTAAACCTGCCTGCTGAAGTTTTAACTCTGCGTCATAGGAGAACTTAGGTACATGAAACACAGCTGGCCAGGAGGACCGTGAGCTTGTAGACTCATTTGATGACAGTATATCTGTATCCACAAGTTCACCTGACAGTGATGAAGAGTCATTTGCTGAGCAAGGACTTGATGCTTGGAGGGGTAGGACTGTAGAGCTCTCATGTTGCATTATGGGCATTGACAAATCAATTACTCTTAGAGTCCCTCTGTCCTCCACCTCTGAAACTGAAGTTAGGTTCATAAACTCGTTCCCAAACAACGAGTCCATAAACTGAAGTCTGATGTTTCCCTGAAGGTTACACTGTTTTTTGACTTCAGCAATAAGGTCTTCAAGAGATTCAGGGAGTCCATGTGCAAGACTGAGCCTCTGACAGCTGCCATCAGTCAGTAAGATCTTCACGATCACAGGCATGGCCATCTTCAAAGCCCTTTATTCTGCAGAAACACAAAGAACATTAATCAGACATCAATATAATTTAAAATGTCAAATCCAGTATAAAATATAGTAGTATGGTGGGGGAAAAAAATAGAATAGTCAACTAATATTTAATTGAATTTCAGACATTTTAGCACTTCAAGGACCTGAAGACACCCTGCACAGAATTTGGAGCTAGGTTAGAACAAATTAAGACCCCATGAATTTAAATGTAAGACATTTTAATCGCTAACATTTTAACTGAAATAACAACCCCATGAATTCTAATTTAAAGCTTTTTAATGACTTACATATCACACAATTTATCACACAAATTATCACACACACACGTTACAAATTGTCATAAACCCTCCCCTCAATTATTGCACACCACCTTTTATTTCAATATGTCTTTTCAAAGTCACCATGCGAGCTGATCCAATCTTGTAGTCAGCTAGTGGATAAGTATCAAGGAGTTCACTGGGTGCCACAAGTGTGAATGTTCTTGTGGGTGATGGACTGAGTTCAAAGGCTCTATAATGCTCTCTATACCAACCACAGAGCTCATTGACAATGTAGAACACACTGTCATGCAAAATGCAGATTTGGTCAATTTCACTAAATTCAGGCAATCCACCTGTTGCTCTGTGGGCCAGTATCATTCCCTTCCTATAGGTTACGCCCTTGGTTGTCACACACTGTGCAAGTTGAACTTCAGATGTGTCTGGGAACTTCTGTCTGATGACTTGTGCTATCTCCTCCCTGAGTAAGTCTACTGGTAGAGTGGATACAGCTGAAACCTCTAGGTCTGACTTATTCAGACATGGAGAGCTCAAATGGTAGGAGATCATCATTTGATGCTTTGAGGCTAAAGAAAGAGGCACATTTTTGAAACAGCTTGTATGCCTGATGATTTGCTTAAAAAAGCTGTGCTTAGCCTCAAAGCGCATCGTCCACTGTCCGACAACCGGACCAAACAGCCTAATTATTTGGGGGTAGTGCTCCAAATAATGTTGTTTTGGGATGAGCTTGATGTCTGGGAACAGTGTTTGGTACCGCTGCCTGTGCTCCAGGATTTTGCCTTCCAAAAAAGCTAGTGAGTCATCACTATGTACAGGGGCAACAACAAGCTCAGTGATGTCCTTCGGATCCATGAGGATAAGCCATACAGGCTCAGTTTTTCTGCTAGAGAAACTCTGTGACACAACATGAGGTTTGTTTGTCCTGTCGGCCCATTTGTAGGGAAATTTCAAAATAGCAGTGTTCAGATCAGCTAATGTGAAGTATTTGTTTGAAATGAGCACTGTCAAGCAACGAGCAAGCTCTACTGGGATTATACCCTCAAATACATCATGGGCAAGATCAGGAGGATAACCAAAGATGACATGAAAATGAGACAGATTTTTTGTGAAGACACATTCCCTTTTCACTCCAAAACAACTTGTTCCTGTATCTTTGACTTGTCTGACATGGGTCTGATGTAGCTCCTTGGTTCTCAGACTAAAAGCACCAGATGCAACAGAATGTAGTTGAATATCCCTGCTGCTTCCTGTGCAAAATCTGCAATAGTATTCGACTGAAAAACTGTGCAAAAATCCTGCAACACTGTGAGCTCCCAGGTTGTCAGCCACTACACTGAATACTGTGCCTTGAAGTGACTCACCTAACAGTGGGACATAAACACCAAGCTCCTCAAGAGTTTTTAGATCCCGTAGAAGAGGTTCAAAGATTTTATCATAACCATAGGTGTTCACATCATCAGTTTTGCACAATACTGACAAGTAGATAGATGACAAAGCAGAATGAGACCCCGGGGGCAAGTTAGCCAATACCCAATAAACTGCACAAAGCTTATGCTTCTTTCGTGAGGTGCCAAGTGGGTTACAAGTTTCAAAGTCATCAACATAAAAATTTAGGACGATCCTTGGCTTTTCTCCAGCAAAGAAACAATTTTCCTTAAATAGAGAGCCGTCCCTTGAGGATCTGTACTGATGTGTCACAACAGAATTTGTGCCTTCCTGTCTTTGATGACCCTCAACAACTTTTGTAATGATATCCCCTCTACTTAACAGCTGCTGTAAGGACTTCAGTATTGGGACATATTGGAAACTGCGTTTGTTTTTAGCATCAAGAATGTATTCAACTGGCTCTATAACCCCAAAGTTATCCTTGTAATACTGCTTACGCAGATAGGCTGTACTTAGAGAGCCACCTTTTTGTATGGACCTTTGCACTGGATTACCAGAACAAATTGCGTTAACAGTTTCTCTAATTACAAGTTCATCAACTGAGAGGTTTCTCTGATGAAAGATGTCACTCACAATGTCACAAGATAATGGCACAGGGGCAGAACAGATCAAATGATGGAGTTCCCCGAGAAATTCATCTACAGCTGAAGTGGGCACATGGACCAAATGTTCTAACTTCAGCAAAGCAGCGGCAAATCTATGCTCAATGACCTTCAGCAAGTCATCAGTATGAGAATGAGTGTTTGAAGGAATGGCAGTATCTGACTGCTCAACACACTCCTCACTGTTTGCTTCCAATTCATTCACAGATGATATCCTTGTACTTATAACTACTTCTGGTTTAAAATCAACCAATGTGTGATGGCGGTGTTTTCGGTTTTTGTGTGATTTAAAAGTACAATAAATGTTTGTCTTAAAGTCACATCCTAAAAACATACAAATGACTGTCTCGTTTCGTTTGAGATGTGCATTTATATGAGAAAAATAATCCTTCTCTGATGCTAAATCAGTACAACTACAAATGTGACAACTGAATATAGCTTCTTTTTTGTGAGGGACACCTGTGGTGTGGATTTTACTTTGGTGGACAATAAGGGCATTCCACGTCTTAAATGTGCATGGACAGTGCTGGTATGTACATGGATAGCGAGAGCTACGTCCAAAATGTGGATGCTTTAACTTGTAGTGATGTAAAAGCTTGGACCTACTTGATACAGTTTCTGTGCACCCCTTACAGCTCCACATTCCCTGGACCTAATCCTGCAACATACATCAAGATCATCATTAGTCATATCATTCATCCCCAAAATGCGAGTCAGAACAAAAAAGCTCACTGCACTACCAAAATTCTATACAAGATGGAAATATGCTATCATTTCCAAATAAATTCATAGGACTTTAAACACAAGGACTAATGCTTGCTTGTTTAGACCAGCGATATTTGGCAGAATAAAGCATGTCAATATGTTCAATTATAATCAAATGTGAAAAAATACAATTAACATTTTATCAATATCTCACATTCGTTTTAACCCTCTGGGGACTAAGCCATTTTAAGTTTGTTTTTACTTCTTTAACATTTGGGCTTATAAACAGTACTTAATGTATATGGAACACCATGTGTTTGGTAAAAGGTCCCGTGCGTTTTTGCCACATTTTCCTCAGGCATACCACTTAGCAAAGCAAAGACCCTCCAGAAAGTTGAGGGGAACCTGTCATTCAATAGAAATAGTATTTATGAAGTTATTCTGTCACTTTGCAGTCACTTTGGGCCCTCTGTGTTCTCTGCCCCCTGCACTCTGTTCTACGGACACAGCTCTCTCTCTCTCTCTCTCTCTCTCTCTCCCTGTTGTCCCTCCCCCACAAGACCCCTTCGGTCCTTTGATTGGTTAAAATACGTCATAGATACCCTACAGTGATTGGTTTAAAAATAAACTAGTCTGCCTAGTAACGTTTGTCCATTCGTTGACTGCGCATGGAGTCTGCCGAAAATCTATTTTTCGATTGGTCTTTTACGCGCAAGGAAGTGTCGGACAGACACAAACCACACATCTCCGTCTTCAGCGGAATCTCAAGAAAACAGTGCAAAAAAAACACATCTCTCTTTCGTTTCGGGGATATTCACAGATATGAAAAAACTGGGCGGATCCGCCCAATCCGTCCCCGGGTATCTCAACGTAAATGAAGATGCAAATTTAGGGCTTAAATAAATGTGAGAGTACTTACCCATTACAGAGCCTTTTGAATGTATGGTATGCAAATGGGACAGTGAACCTGTGAAAGAAAATATTTAGCATCAGTCAGGTGTCTCAGTAAAAAAACAACAACCCCCCCCCCCCCCCCCCCCACACACACACACACACACACACAATCCTAAACATGTCATAACTTCATACAAGTTCCTATTTCCTAAGGTGACCAGATTTCTGAAATGAAAATCGGGGACATTTTCAATGCGGCGGTGAAAAATTATTAAATATTATCATTATGAAATAAAAAACGGGGACATGTACTTTTTCATGTATTTTAACCAGCTTTTATTACACAAAAGGTCAGGGGCGCCATTGGGGGGCGAAAAGTTAGGATGATTCTGAGGGCCTGTGACTGACAGGGGCCCTGAAAAAATATTAGAACATTAGTTTATATTTTTATTAACATATCATTTATGGATTTTAATAGAATATTTAATTTATAATTAAACAAACACTTTATCTGTATGCAGAATGTTTCCTGCACAGTGTTATATTATCACAGCTCAGTGTCAGTAGATATTGTACAGTTAGTATCGGACTATAAGAGAGTTGAAGCCTTCACAGGTAGAGGTGTGGTTACAGAAACTGCACATGGTTGGCGTTGCCTGTGTGTGATGGTGGGACCCAGTGTGATATCTTTTCATTCTGAGGTGGGTTGCTGTGGGCGTGTCTATACCTGCTGAATGTAACCGCTGTGAAACAATCAGGAAATAACTTTTTATTTCTCTGATTAATAACAGCTTCATCGAGGCCGGCGCTCGCTCTCTGTGTTGTTACTCTATGTCTCTCTACCAAAGCTCTCTCTCTCTCTCTCTCTCTCTCTCTCTCTCTCTCTCTCTCTCTCTCTCTCTCTCTAATCATCGGACACAAATCAAATTAAACTTCTTCGTGTCATTATATTTTGCGGCGTAAATTGCAAGTCAGACTCAGATTTAGAAGCTGGCACATGAAATAAACAAAGTGAGATCACACACACAGGTAGATTATCAGAGTTTAGTCCGTGAATCCACCTGGATAGTCTCTGCTTCAGAGACATTTCAGGCTGTCTGTGGAGGTTCAACTTCTCTCCCGGACGCCGGCGACGTTTTTTGCGGCAACCCCTGCGTTGCGGGCTGCCGGCGCGGAAACACACGATTCTCCACTGAAATGAATTGAAAAACGCCGCCGGTGTCCGGTTTGCCTGTCCCTGTCTGAACGCCGACTAATAACTGGTGTTTGAGTCTGCACATATTTTTCCCCCATTCAGTGTCAAAATCGGGGACATTTTCGGGGACAGCTTTGACAGGGGACAGGTCACCCAAAACGGGGACTGTCCCCGGAAATCGGGGACGTCTGGTCAGCCTACTATTTCCCCTCCTCCCCCACCCGCCATAGTCACAGTCTGGTGCAGAGGCGAAGTTCGATGAAATTCACTCAACACGGCTGCTCTCCAACGGCTGTAGCACTGTGGGCAGCAGCGGGCCCGGGAGCCGCCGGCTCAGCAGAGAAACACACACTGACGCTTACTGACTACAGTAATTTAACTAGCGGTTAGCTGTTAGCTAAAGTTCCCCAGCATGTTATGCAAATAAGCTATAAGTACACAGAGTTAACAGGCTTGTTATATTACGTTACTGTTTGAAAACATGGCTCAAGTCGACTGTCGCCCAACTTACTCTAACAGGAACATATATAAATTTGAAGAACTTACTTTTTCAGATATTGGGTCCCGACCTCTTGCTGCAAAGCATGGAGACTTTCCCACAACGTTCCGTTCGCGGCATGGATGTATTATGGTTCGCGGTCTTTCGTTCTGAGAGGTCTTCTTTTTGGTCTATTTTTGGCGTCCAAATACCGGCGCGGAAGCGCCACCTTCTGTTGCGGAGGGATAACGACACTGCCTGGCGACATTCGAACCAAACTCGATTACAATGAGTTTGTTTTTTTAATTTGATTAATTTCAATCAACTTGCAAGAAACTAGTTATTTCAACATTCTTTATAAACAACTTAAGTGTACTTGATTAAACCACGTTCACAAACAGAATATAAATTAATTGTGTTGCTTTTACTAACTTCACTTTTGTAAATTCAAAGACCCAATATTTCCCTTTTTTCAGTGCAGCTGAGGCCCTCACAGCCTGCAGGTTAACACAGTTCATCAGTTACAAAGTCACATACGGGGAATGTAACAGGGTTATTTTCTCGGATCTCACAAATCTCTCATAGAGCCACAGCATTCTGTCTCCACAGGATGAAATTTGATAAATTATCATGAATAATTTCAGTCTGTTACCAGCATTGGTCAGATCTGACCTACAGCCACAAGATAGCAGTATTAACCCACACTGAGCTGCTCATATGAGCATCCAGTTCACTGCTAACCCAAATTGATCTGATCCAGCACACTAGTTAACCAGGTCCTGTGTTGGTAATGGCTCTGCTATGGACATTTTGTCCTAGTGCTTAAGGGGACTCAGCTGTGACAGTGTTGTCATGTCCAGAATTTTATACTTCAATACAAAACTAGTATTTTAAAAAAATAATAATAAGAAAAACTCAAAACTGTCTCTTTCTATCAGAATCAGAATCAGAATCAAAGTCAAGTTTATTGGCAAGTAGGTTTGCACTTACAAGGAATTTGACTTGGTGTAGTCGGCGCAGAATAAACATTAGTAAAAAGAAAAATTAAAAAAATATAGGAAGATTAAAAAAAAAACAAGTATTAAAATATAAACAATATAAATATATATAGAATATCTTCTAAAAACAAAGGAGCTGATGTGCAAGTATATGACAGTATAGATCACACTATATTCACATAATGCTATAAATACTATAAATGTGCAGATATACAGTAGGTTGTAGTGGTCCCAAATAAATAGAGACTGTGCGTTAATGTAACTCTGAAGGGCTACGTTAATGTAGCATGTAGGTCTGGAGTCAGTGTCAAGGGGGGCTCCGGGCCTTGTTGATAAGGCTAGTAGCGGATGGGAAGAAACTGTTCTTGTGGCGTGAGGTTCTGGTCCTGATGGACCTCAGTCTCCTGCCAGAGGGGAGTGTCTCGAAGAGTTTGTGACCGGGGTGGGAGGGATCAGCCACAATGTTCCCTGCCGAATGACACGCTGCAGTCTGCCCTTGTCCTTGACGGTGGCAGCAGCGTACCAGATGGTGATGGAGGATGTGAGGATGGACTCAATGATGGCTGTGTAGAAGTGCACCATCATTGTCTTTGGCAGATTGAATTTCTTCAGCTGCCGCAGGAAGTACATCCTCTGCTGAGCTTTCTTGATGAGGGAGCTGATGTTCAGCTCCCACTTGAGGTCCTGGGAGATGATAGTTCCCAGGAAGCGGAAAGACTCCACAGTGTCAATTGTGGAGTCACAGAGGGTGATTGGGGCAGGTGAGGCTGAGTTCTTCCTGTAGTCCACAACCATCTCCACTGTCTTTAGAGCGTTGAGCTCTAAGTTGTTTTGGCTGCACCAGTTCACCAGATGGTCAACCTCCCACCTGTAGGCGGACTCGTCACCATCAGAGATGAGTCCGATGAGAGTGGGGTTGTCCGCAAACTTCAGAAGCTTGACAGACTGGTGACTGGAGGTGCAGCTGTTGGTGTACAGGGAGAAGAGCAGAGGAGAAAGAACACAGCCCTGGGGGGATCCGGTGCTGATGGTCTGGGAGTAGGAGACATGTTTCCCCAGCTTCACGCGCTGCTTCCTGTCAGACAGGAAGTCAGTGATCCACCTACAGGTGGAGTCAGGCACACTCAGCTGGCAGAGCTTCTCCTGAAGCAGAGCCAGGATGATGGTGTTGAAGGCAGAGCTGAAATCCACAAACAGGATCCTAGCGTAGGTTCCTGCGGAGTCCAGGTGCTGGAGGATGTAGTGGAGGGCCAAGTTGACTGCATCGTCTACAGACCTGTTGGCTCTGTAGGCAAACTGCAGGGGGTCCAGGAGGGGGTCGGTGATGTCTTTCAGGTGTGAAAGCACAAGGCGCTCAAAGGACTTCATAACCACAGAGGTCAGGGCGACGGGTCTGAAGTCGTTAAGGCCTGTGGTCCTTTGCTTCTTGGGAACAGGAATGATGGTTGAGGTCTTGAAGCAGGCTGGCACGTGACATGTCTCCAGTGAAGTGTTGAAAATGTCTGTGAACACTGGAGACAGCTGATCAGCGCAGTGCTTCAAGCTGGATGGCGAGACAGAATCGGGTCCAGCAGCTTTCCGGGGGTTCTGTCTCCGGAAGAGTTTGTTGACGTCCCTTTCATGGATGGAAAGAGTCGTCACTGAGTAGGGTGGGGGGGTCGAAGGGGGGACCTTTAAGGTGGGCATTGGTGGAGGTGCCCAGGCCCCTGTGGAGGTGGGGGAGGTGGAGGTGATGCACTGTAGCTGGAGCTGTTGGGAGGTGTCGTGGGGGATGGTTGCAGGACTGACCCTTTGTCTTTCAAAGCGGCAGTAGAACTCGTTCAGGTGGTTGGCTAGGCGTTGGTCGTTGATGGAGTGGTGGGCTTTAGGCTTGTAGTTGGTGATCTGCCTGAGCCCTTTCCAGACAGACGTAGAGTCGTTGGCTGAGAACTGGTGTTGGAGTTTCTCAGAGTACAGTCGTTTAGCCTCTTTCACTGCCTTGCTAAACTTGTACTTTGCCTCTTTAAATCTGTCCTTGTCCCCACTCCTGAAGGCCTCTTCCTTATCCAGCCTTAACCTTCTGAGTTTGGCTGTGAACCAGGGTTTGTCATTGTTGTAACTCACCCTGGTGCATGATGGAACACAGCAGTCCTCATAGAAGCTGATATATGACATCACAGCCTCTGTGTACTCATCCAGACTGTTGGTAGCAGTCCTGAACACATCCCAGTCAGTAGAGTCCAAACACACCTGAAGATCCTCCACAGCCTCACTGGTCCACTTCCTTAAAGTCCTCAGGGACAGCCGAGGAGCCCCTCTGGAAGCCGGCAGAGAGACCGCCGGGGACGAAGACAGAGCCCCTCAGGAGGCCAGTGGAGAGGCCGGCAGCGGAGCCCTTCTGGAGGCCGGCGGAGACAAGGGCGGAAAGGCCAGCAGCGGAGCCCCTCAGGAGGCCGGCGGAGAGGAAGGCAGAGCCCCTCAGGAGGCCGGCGGAGAGGCCGGCAGCGGAGCCCTTCTGGAGGCCAGCGGAGGCGCCGGTGGAGGCGAACATGAAGCCCATATGGAGGCCGGCGGAGAGGAAGGCAGAGCCCCTCAGGAGGCCGGCGGGGACGCAGGCAGAGCCCCTCAGGAGGCCGGCGGGGATGAGGGCGGAAAGGCCAGCAGTGGAGCCCTTCTGGAGGCTGGCCTCCAGGGGGCCTTCGCCGCCGCCCTGGAGGCCGGCAAGGCGGAGGTCCCCTGGGGGCCGGTGGAGACCCCCTGGAGACCGGTGGAGACCCCCTGGAGGCCGGGGGAGGCGAAGGCGGAGGCCCCCTGGAGGCCACGGAGCAGGAGGAACTAGAGGCCCCGGAGGGAGTCGCAGAGTCGGCCGGGTCGCCGACGGAGGAGCAGGGGCAACAGGAGTCGGCCGGAACGCCGACGGAGGAGCAGGAATGGCCGCTGGAGTCGGCCGGGACGCCGACGGAGGAGCAGGGGCAACAGGAGTCGGCCGGAACGCCGACGGAGGAGCAGGAATGGGCGCTGGAGTCGGCCGGGCCGCCGACGGAACAGCATGAATGGGGGCAGGAGTCGGCCGGGACGCCGACGGAACAGCATGAATGGGGGCAGGAGTCGGCCGGGACGCCGACGGAACAGCAGGAACGGAGCCTGGAGTCGGCCGGGACGCCGACGGAACAGCAGGAACGGAGGCAGGAGTCGGCCGGGACGCCGACGGAACAGCAGGAACGGGGGCTGGAGTCGGCCGGGACGCCGACGGAACAGCAGGAACGGGGGCTGGAGTCGGCCGGGACGCCGACGGAACAGCAGGAACGGGGGCAGGAGTCGGCCGGGCCGCCAACGCAGGAACAGAAGCTGGAGTCGGCTGGGCCGCCGACGGTGCAGGAACGGGGGGCAGGAGTCGGCCGGACCACCGACGGAGGAACAGTGAGTAATGTCGGCCAGGCCACCGACGGAGGAACAGGGACTGATGTCGGCCAGGCCACCGACTGAAGAGCAGGAACTGGAGTCGGTCGGGCCACCGACGGAGGAACAAGGAGTAGTGTCGGCCAGGCCACCGACGGAAGAGCAGGAGGGACAGGAGTCGCCCTGACCGCCATAGGTGAGGTGGTCCGCACACCTAGCCTGGCAGCCAAAAGCTCCAACTGGGCCGCCAGTCCATCCATACAAGTGACCAGACTCTGGTTGGTGCTGGAGATGCACTCCTGGCGCCTCCGGAATGCCTCCTCAAGCAGACCCAGAGATGCCGGATCCATTTCTGGCTACACAATGGCTCTCAATACACAGAACTCCTGCTGGGTCCTGAACTGGTCTGTCCGTTCTGTCACGTGGGGTGGTGAGTGGGGAAGTGCAGGTATGGACCCAGACGCAGGAATTAAACAAAACTTGCTTTAATAACGAAAAGCAGCTGGAAAACCAGGCAAAATCCACACAGGCAAAAAAACACAAGAAATAGAAACCGAGAGAACACAGAAACAGGGCCGGATACTCACAGATACAGAGAGCACAAAAATATCAAAACCAAGAACATACAAAACCTAGACACCATGACACAATGAACGGACAGACAAGGGAACAAAGGAAACACAGGAACTAAATAGACATGACTAATCAGACAAAGGTGAAACAAATCAGGGGCAGGTGCAAAATCAAAAAGGGCGGGAAACGACAGGAAGTAGAAAAAGACAAGACAGAACTACAAAATAAAACAGACTCAAAACTGTGACAGTAATAAACACTTGACCAACTTGAACAACATCCCAGTGAAAAGAGACACTATGTGCTGTGTTGTCCCTTTCATGTTTTATGTTGTATAATGAAATATAAACAAGAAGTCTGAATTTCAATATCTTTATTTTAGTTACATTTCACACTGGACAAGAAGTCCATAGACATGTTTGAGGTCATTTAGAAACAGTATTACAGTCAGTGCTATGTATACATTGCAAAATTGTCATGTCAAGAATTTTATACTTCGATACAAAGCTAGAATAAAAAAAGATAGTCAATACCTCTTTCAATATATTGGAAAAAAGTTTAAAAGGTCAAGTCACAATAGGATCATTTTGTTTCTTTAAAAAAATCAACAACCTGCACACAGTGCTGGTAGACAAATAGTCTGAACACACAAACACAATGATGACCTGCTGATTTGACAAATTATTGAACTGTTGAACTTAAACTTGATGTTAACTTGACTTAAACATCCATGTAAATATCTTCAATGTGCAGCGTTGAAGCAGAAATCATTGATCAGGTCTCAGAATGCTGTGTAACATTTTTGTGCAACTTTGACACCACTAATGTTATATTGAACACTGCAGCAAGTGTTACACTGGTCTACAGTGTATAGTGATAGAAGCAGGAACAAATAGTTTCCTGTGATGTTGAGAGAGTTGAGAGAGTCAGACAGTTAAAGAGAAGTGGTGGGATGTAAACTAATGATGTCATGAACAGAGTGCTGAGAAAAAGTTGACAACAGTAACCATAAGAGGAAATTGTGTCTGTGAACAAGTTCTTCTGCACACAACTCTCTATTGTCCATGTATTGATTATTTAATCTTGGACATTGAACACTGTCCTTCTGTTCATGCTGTTATCAATGAGAAGTGAAAAATATTCCTCACACAACTCCCCTTTTCAAATATTATTTCTGATGGACACTTTGATAAAAATAATTCCAGCACAATGATCTTCACAATCATCTGCTCTGAATGCACTGAGCAGTTTAAATATAAGAGATTCAGCAGGATGACATCAATTAGATCTTTTTCTCCTGAGTTAGTGTCTCTTAAAATACCTGGATCACTCCAATATTTGACCTGACAAACATAACTGCTAAGATTTGAGCTGTATGAGCAGCAGCTCTGCATGAACGTCCAATTTAAAACCTCACCCGCTCTGTTTATTGATAGTTGACCATTGAAGTACATACACATCTACATTATAAATCTCTTCTAGCTACAGTAGTCAGGGTCACGACTGCAACACAGTGCTGCACATGTGCCGCTTGTGAAGTAAATATGTTTATATATATTTTGAATACATGTCTCTGCTGTAATTGATATGATGTTTATTATTGAAGAAGATAAGGTGTACAGGCTTGCAGTGAGTCATGTGATAAAAACTCATGAGTAATTTTTACCCTGACACCCCTCACTCTGAAGGCGTGAACAGAAAGGGTGAAGACTTCTCTAATTTCTGCAGTAGTGTAGTATGTAACTAAAAACAACTCTGTTTGTTGCAATGACTTAGCAGGAAGTTGGTTTCTGTGTCTGACTGTGCTGAAATTAACATCATTCTCCGTTTGAGCTGCAGGCTGGTTTGGTAAGATCAAATGTTACTTTTTATGTTTGAATGTTTTAACCCAGCTTTTTATTTTGCTGCTTTTCATCAACTCCACTGAAAAAGACTTGTTATATTTTATTTGTCAGGTTTTGTTTGATCAGAAATGAGAAGTTGCTTCAGCAACATTTTATTTGAACTATAATATCATAAACTCACGCTGGATCATTTTGATTTGATATTTAAACTGTTTTCAGTGAAACTCTGCAGATATTATTCATCACTACTTATAACACAGTCACATCTGGTTGTACAAGTTCCTGGTTTGAACGTGTGAATCTGAAGTTGCTTTAAAAGAACATGAATGATTTGTTTAAAAGATGCTTTGATTAAAATATTGAAGAGGAACTTTCTTTTCAAATCCAGGTGATGAGTGTCACTGCAGTCCTGTCTGTGAACATGGTGACAGCCAGCATGTTACTGAGTGTCTTCTTTGTTTCAGGTGAGCTGTTTGTTCAGTCACTTTTATTTGGAGACGTGAATCATTCACAGTTTGGACTTCAAAGAAACAAAGCAGAAAGAGCAGTGCAGACCGAGTTACTTTTTCCAACTGTTCATGTCCTGACTGCAAACAGAAATGTTTTATACAGAGAACAGGACAAGGGAGAAAAGACCAGTAACATACTGCTGCTTTGTTTAACATGAACTTTCTCTTCAAGCTGATTTTTTCACATTATGTTAATCATCAGTCTGGTTTACAGGTGCTTTGGCTGCTTGTCCTGAGGATTCATACCTCTCCATTACTGCACCACAGAAGATGGAAGCACTGAGTGGATCTTGTTTGTTAATCCCATGTACCTTTAGAGCTAAATCAGAACAAGAGTTTGACAGCAGCAGAGAAATCTTTGGAGTGTGGATTAAAAATGACTCTAGATTTGTAAAAAATCCAAATAATGTGATTTTCAACAGCAGTAGGACAGATAACATCTATCCAATGAGACTTACTGGAAACCTGAGAGAGAAAAACTGCACCACTTTATTTTCCAATTTAATCACAAGTTATACAGACACATACTACTTTAGAGTTGAGAACAAACCATTCATGGCAACAGCTTTATGTGATCCTCTTCAAATAACAGTTCAAGGTAAGAGAGTTTTGTTTCTTTCAGTCAGTCTATAATGTTGTTGTTTACATTAAAATGATGTTTTTTCACTTTGCCAAGAATTAAAATTTTGATGAAACTCTGAGTCTATTGTTACAGTTTGATATTGTTATTTATACTTCATGTAGCTTTGTTTTATTGTTGATTGTTTTATTTGGATTATTATTATTATTATTATTTGGTTAATTGTTTTATTGGCTTCAACACAAACATGTCAGACTGGCTTTTAAAAACAGTGTTTTGTTGATGTTTTTTGTGTAAATGTTTGATTTGAAACAACAGATTCTCCTCCGAGCCCCAGAATTGAGATCTCAGGTGATCTGAAGGAGAAGGAGTCTGTCAGTATAACCTGCTCAGCTTTCACTCCCTGTCCACACTCCCCTCCTAAACTCACCTGGAATCTCCAACAAGACTCTCACAACAAAATCCAGGAAAACACAGATGGGACCTTTACAACTAAAATCCAGAAGATCATTACTCTGTCAGACCAACATGATGGATACAACATCACCTGTTCTGTCACATATCCTGTGAATGAAGGAAAACCTGTCAAGATAGCAGAGCAGAGAAAGACTCTCAGTGTTTCATGTAAGACAACCAGAGTTTGTTGTTGGATCCTGTCAGCACATGATAAAAATAAAGGATCTTATTCAGGCTCTGATGTTACTCTCATATCTCACATCTCTATCACATTTTCCTCAGATACTCCTAAAGACACCTCAGTGTCCATCAGTCCATCAGGTTTGGTGTCAGCAGGTAGCTGGGTGAACCTGACCTGCTCCAGCAGAGCCAAGCCTCCCGTCAGCCGCTTCACCTGGTTCAAGATCAGCAAAGATGGACCGATGACTGTATCTGAAGGACCGTTTTACAGCTTTAAAGTGACAGATGTAGAAGATTATTACTGTGTGGCCACAAATGATCTTGGAAACCAAACATCAGTGATTCATCTGAATAAAGGTAGTGTGTACAGTTATTTTATTGAATCCACTGACGTAAATATTATCTGCTCTCTTCTGTTTGTTTGTTTTAGTAACCTCTAAAGTACTTTTTTATTTCTATTCTGAAATGATTTTATATAAACTTGAACTTGAAGAGGAAAATGCAGAACTATACAGCATCAGTGGGTGGAGAGCATTTATTGTTGAATGAAGTTCTGTTGATGAAATTTTCAGCTTTGTGAGAACTCAGTCATGGAAAGACACTTTGAAAGCATTTCAGTTGAGTCAGTTTGACTCTCAGTGTTTCATGTCAGACATTTTATTTTGGTTTATGAAGAATGACAAAAGTGAGTGAGTTCCATTAAAGAGGAAGTGACCGTGCTGTCTTATTACAGATTATCCAGAGTTTGGGGTTCCTGTCTACGTCACAGTGAAGATCCTGGGAGTCGTTTTGCTCTGCAGTACAATCATCATCTTTGAGTGGTGAGACCAACTTTTCTATGATATGATCATGTGCAGCTAAAGACTCATTGGTCTCTTTGAAATGTTTAAAGTTCATGTTTAACTTTTATTCATGTTTATTCATCCCATCTTCTTTTCTTTCAGCTGCTTTAGATCAAGATGCTGCAACAAACCAGAGAAGGTAAGCTACTAGATGAGGACAGGTACATTATTCTTTCAACAGGAAGTTGTCTTCATTTCATAAAGGAAAGCTAATCTGACTTTATATCAGGCTTCAGTTTACAAAGACAAGTTCAAGGTGCTGCTGGCATTTCTCTTTCAGCTGCATTAAACTCACTGCAGAGAACTAACACCACTCTCTCTGTGTTGTTTCATTTCACAGGATGCAGTCGAAGCAGACGATGTCAACAGAGTGATTGAGATTCAAGCATCATGAAGGAGAAGAGGAAGACGTCATGTTCACCATTTATGTAATATTTCTTGATTTCTTAAATATTAAATTACTTTGCAGAAGATTGTTAAGACAAACAGAGGATGGAGTGCAACCAGGACAGATGTTTGTTTTAATGGAAGATAACACAAATATAATATACTGCAGCTTCATCATTACTTTGTGTAGATTGAGTTGATTTGTGGCATTTTTATGTTGATTCTTTGTCTTTGCTTCAATGCTGTTTTCTTTGTATGTAAAATATTCATTTCCAAAAGAGAAAAAAGGACGATTGAAATGAGACATTTCAGATGATAAAAGAAGCAGAAAGTGTGAAGAATTTTTATTTTTATTTTTAATCTCATCATGATCTGATGTGTATTTGTCAAACTTTTAAGGGATGAGAGTGTTTGTCACTAATTCTGTAAATGTAACAATTAAATGAGAAATTATGATCTGTTAGTCAGTTTTTGAAGATTTGAGAGTTGGATGATTGTTAACGTAGATCAAGCAGTGCTTTTTTAACACAAGAAGTTTCCCTGTGCTGCAGCAATGACTTTAATAAAATATGAACTTCTGGTACTGAGTCTCTGTCTCATGCTACTGTAATTAAGTAGTGAAGCCTCCAGTTATCTCCAGTTACTTATCTCCTTTAGCAAAGGATACACCAGGCCATACTTTACTAAAGAAAAAGACATAATACTGTCCCACAATTATTTGTAGCAGCAACAAAATAAATGTCATTCAGCCACACCAGACATTATAGAAACAGCAACTGACAAAAAACCATTGTGATGCAGCCTTGCAGCAGAGGAAAAGAGCTAATGTAGATGAGTGAGAAACAGAAACAGAAAAACTTTTCAACTCAAGTTGTTGTAAAATGTTGTTGAAACGAGGCTAAAAGTTATCCTGTCCATTCAAATGAAGATAAAAACATGAATCTCACACAACATTTAGTGTGACAGTCAGTACAGGTTTCCAGAATCCCTGCAGATTGTTGCTTATGAAGCATTTTCCTTCTTCTGCCATAACTTCCTAATACATATATTTAAGTGGACAGGAGGTTGAACATGAACGACCATTCTCAACAACACTTTGTTTCACTTTTGTGACAGGTGGCCAATGTTGCTTTATTTTAACTTGGACCTTGATGAATGAAATAATATTCATCACCGTGTTGTCCACATTTATATATTCCGCATGAAACAACACGTTGAGAACGCAAGAAACAATTTTTGTGGTCCATCTTCTGAACATTGTGTTTTCAATACAGACCACATCAATAACATTCGTCGTATAGCATGATGAAGTAGAGTATTGTAAGTGCAGTTGGGTTCTGTGAGCACCACAGTAAGTCCTTATGAATTCTCCTTCACACCTTCCCTTGACCTCGTGTTGTTTTAAATTGAGGTCAAGGAAAAGTGTTTAGGAAAGGACATAGGAAGGATTTTTACTTTTTTAAGGTCTTCAGCCATATAACTCACAGCTCGACTGTGATTTCCTGCAGGCCGCTTGATTCTCCAGCCAATAACACGAGAGAGGAGGAAGAACACTAGCTGAGGCCCACAAAGCCTGCAGGTTAACACAGTTCATCAGTTAGTCACATATGGGGGAATGTAACAGGGTTATTTTCTCAGATCTTACAATCAAAGACATTTTGTCTCCACAGGATTCATTATGAAGAGTAAAATGAACTTCATGAATAAAATCAGCAGACTGAAACAAAACACTTGCAATTTGTTAAGAAAAATTATATAAATGATCATGAATAATTTCAGTCTGTTACCAGCATTTGTCACATCTGCTCTTCAGCCACTAGATGGCAGTATTAACCCACACTGAGCTGCTCACATTGGCCTCCAGTTCACTGCTAACCCAGTTTCTGATCCAGCACACTAGTTAACCAGGTCCTGTGTTAGTAATGGCTGTGCTATGTATACATTGCAATGTTGTCATGATACCAGAAATTTAAACTTTGATACAAAACTATTTTTCTCTTTACAGACAAACTCATGATCTGGAGCTCTCCAGCCCTAATAACCACTGTCCTCTCCCTTCTCAGTTGTTTTTAAGGTTCTTTCATAACTCCTGATGTCTGTCCCTCCTCCCTGCAGATCCAGCGTCTGCCATTTTTACAGAGTCCAAACCTGGCCCTCGATACGCTGCGAGGCAGTGACGAGGCCGTCGGCTTTGAGGACATCCTTAACGGTGAGGACCTCATCCTTTTCAGTGGAAGAAAGAAGCCAAACTATTAGAAGCACCTCTCGATATAATGCAGTCCAGTTTAACAATAAGCAAACTACGACCTCAACAGTAAACATAATTGTAAGAGCAGATTTGATGTTAATTGTTGTGTGTGTGTGTCATGGTCCTATTGTGACTGGCGGGTCAGCCTATATAGTGTAGGAACCTTTGGGGGCTCGTCAGGTGTTTCCAACCGGAAGAGGAAAAACAGTTTTTGACCGCTGCGCTGCGTTGTGCACGTTATGCTTCGTGCAGATGAGTGTATGAGAGAAAGTGTGATTTAAAGCATGAGATGTGAAATAAATGGACTTGTTTGCATCTGAACTGAAAAGCAACTGGACTCTCATTCATCCGGCATGGTAAAGTCAAAGCGCGTCAATTAGGTTTCCTGTTGAAATGCCTCAGTGGCTTAAAGCATTGGCTTAGCTTCTACAATCAAAGTCAAAAACTGTCTGGAAAGACAACAATTGCTGGAGTGGGAAGTTGGACTTTTGTTCGCGTGTGGTGTTAAACGCGAAGAAAAGGTTGGAAGTTGGTCTTTTCGTTGCGTTTGATGGTGGACACGAGGAAAAGAGAGCCATGGCGCAAGCCTTGTGTGATGACCGGCGCATCAGCTGAGCGTCAGCTGCTCACCTGCCGACTGGAAACGCCGGTGAGGAGAGAGGATCGCGAGGAGGAGCGAGTGAGGAGACGCCGGTCGGGAGAAGAGAGCCGAGAGGACGACGCACGTCAGCTGCTCACCTGCCGACTGGACACGCCGGTGAGGAGAGCCAAAAGGAGGAGGAGCGGGCGAGGAGACGCCGGTGAGAACGCCGAAGAACTTCATATGGCCACAGCCTTCAGTAATAGGTAAGGTAGCGCTACCACTAATAAGAGATGGCCATCTAAATCTAAAAGTGTGCACACGTATGGGCGTAATCCCAATGCATTGGTTGCTGAAGGGGAAAAACATTTGACTGGATTTGATTGACATGTTGTGGACTGTCGGACTTTAAATGGAGGACTTGGGGACTAATGTGGACACGTCGTCGGGTGTCCGTGCGCCAGTTGCTGCCGGCAAACCGGACTCTGTGACCGCCGGCAGTACCGACACACGGGCAAGCCAGCGAGTGGTCAAACTTTCCGTTAAAGGACTCGCAGACAAGATCGACCGACTACAAAATGTTCGATAGGTTAAACTAAACAAAGCAAGTGCTTTAAGGAAATTAATACAAGAGTCTATGCAAAGCATTAAAATGTCTGAGGTAAAAGATTCTCTACATGGGTTTATTGAACTGTGTGATGAAATAAGATGTTTGCATGATTCTGTGATGATTTTGTTGCCACAGGAGGAAAAAGAAAGGCATGAAACAGGGTTCAAGGCTAAAATGATGTTCAATGATGAATTTACTGATGAGGTTGAAATGTGGGTGAAATCAAATGAAAATCAGAGTGACTGATAATGATGGTGATAAAGGTGTTGAACATGATGATATAAATCCAAACGACAGTGTTTCTAATGTGGGTAAAAATTCAGACAAAAGTGTCACAAGCCACAGGTCAAGCACTGCTTCCTCTGTAAAAATAAAGGCAACAGCACAAAAAGCTGCGGTCATGGCTCGAATGGCAGCCATAAAGGAACGACATGCACTAGAGGAACAAGAGCAAAAAATAAAAAGGAAAAAGGAACAGCTTGAATTGGAGACGGAACTTGCTGCATCTGATGCTATGTTGGCAGTTCTGCAAGCTATGGATGGACAAAGGCTCTCTCAGGCACCAACAGATGGTATGAACTCTTATTTTGAAAGGGAAAAAAGGAAACTGGCACCACAAACACTCAACCCATTGGCCAAGAAGTATGAGCCTGCAGCCTGTAAAACGCAAAAGCAAGTGGATTGGTCAATGCAACAAAATCAAAGGCACTCAATGGATATGCAAACAAAACACAATAAAAAAATGTCATCTGTGGAAACATCACAAGGGTTGCTGCATGATCAAACAACTGCTTGTGTGACACAAAACAGGAGACAACACTTGAATCATGGACAAAATGATCAGACTACACTTGGTGATATTGTGAGTATTATGTGCAAACAAAATGAAATCACAGCGTCTTTGGTGAACCAACAACGCATGCTCTCTCTGCCCCCACGTGACATACCTGTCTTTGAGGGAGATCCATTTCAATACAAAACCTTCATAAAATCGTTTGAACAAGGTGTGGAGGACAAAGCAAGTAAGGCTGACTGCTTGTACTACCTGGAACAGTTCACCAGAGGGCAACCAAGGGAACTAGTGCAAAGTTGTCAACACATGGATCCTGAACGTGGCTTTATTGTGGCTAAAGCTCTGCTTCAGGAACATTTTGGTAATGAGTATAAGATTGCTAATGCATATATTGAAAAGGCTTTAAACCTGGCCAGCAATAAAGTCAGAGGATGTTACATCGTTGCAAGCCTATGGTTTGTTTCTACGTGGGTGCTGTAATGTGATGGAAGAGCTTCCTCATATGCAGGAAATGGACATGCCAAGCAATATGAAAACAGTGGTTTGTAAATTGCCATATAAATATCGTGAAAGGTGGAGAGCTGTGGCTCATGATATAATGGAAAAATACAATCAAAGGGCGCATTTTGTTGATGTTGTTGCATTTTTGGAGAAACAAGTGAGGATCCTTTCTGATCCAATTTTTGGAAATATTGAACCACCTGTACCACAGAATGCAACTGCTTCAAAACCCTGCAACAAATTCAAGATGCAAACAAAGTCATTCAGAGGTAAAGGAAGTAGTTTTGCCACTACAGTAATGCCTGTCTACACATCTGAAGAAAATGCTTACACAAGCAATGCAAAGAGACAGGACATCTTGTATTGTTCTTGCTGTACACGTGCTCACCTCTTGGAGAAATGCCAACAGTTCCAACGTAAAAAACACAGAGAAAAGATCCGGTTCCTAAAGGAAAAAGGAATATGCTTTGGTTGTTTAAAGGTTGGACACATAAGCCGTGACTGTAAGAAACGCTTGGTCTGTGAGGTTTGTGAACAACAACATCCCACTGCACTTCATATTCCAAAGACCAATGTTGAGTGGCATTGCACATGGGAGCCACCTCAAGAAAATCCATCAACTTCTTCCCAGGTATGTGGACGCACAGGGGCTGGTAATGACCGTTGCATTCTCTCCATTGTCCCAGTGCAGGTCAAATCTACAAAAGTAAATGAAATCATTCAGACATACGCATTCTTGGATCCTGGGAGTACAGCCACATTTTGCTCTGAACACCTTATGCAGCGATTGAACATCACAGGAAAAAGAACAAAATTTCTTTTGAAAACAATGGGACAGGAAAAGGTTGTTCCCACTTTTGCTGTGTCTGGAATGGAGGTTGCAGATTTTGCAGGAAAAAGTTTTTACCCTTTGCCTGAAGTTCTCACACAGAGGGAGATGCCAGTCACTCCAGACAACATTGTCACTGCTGCTGATTTGGAAAGGTGGCCTTATTTGTCCAAGGTTCACATCTCTTCCATAAAGGCCAATGTGGACCTACTGATAGGAACCAATGCTCCCAGGTTACTGGAACCATGGGAAGTGGTGAACAGTTGTGGATACGGTCCATACGCTATAAGAACAGTGTTGGGCTGGGTTATAAATGGGCCTTTAAATGGAAAATGCAGTAATGAAAGGAAGCTTTCCTCTGTTGTGGTGAATCGTATTTCAGTGTCTAATTTGGAAATCATGCTGAACAATCAGTATAAGCATGATTTTAGTGAACGGCCTTCAGAGGACAAAGGGATGTCTAGAGAAGACATAAAGTTTATGGAGATTATGGAATCCTCTGCAACTCTACAGGAAGAGAGATACTGCCTTAAGTTGCCCTTCAAGAGACCGGATGCTCACTTGCCAAACAGCTTTAAAGTAGCAAAGCAAAGGATACTTGGACTCAGGAAAAGGTTTATGAGCAACCCAGAATTTCACAAAGAATATTCAAATTGTCTAAATGATGTCATTGAAAAGGGCTATGCAGAAAAGGTGCCTCTGGAACAGTCGCAAGGCAGACCAGGAAAGGTGTGGTACATACCCCACCACGGTGTCCATCATCCCAAAAAGGGTTCTCTTCGAGTGGTGTTTGATGGTGGAGCCACGTATCAAGGCACGTCATTGAACAGCAAACTTTTGCAAGGGCCAAATCTTACCAGTTCACTGCTTGGAGTCCCCACTCGTTTCAGACAGGAACCTGTGGCATGTATGGGTGACATCCAGGCAATGTTTTATCAGGTGAAGGTGGCAGAAGAAGACAGAGACTTTCTGCGCTTTCTCTGGTGGCCGGAAGGAGACCTCAGCAAAGAACTAGCAGTCTACAGGATGACAGTGCACATGATTGGGGCCGTGTCCTCACCCAGTTGCGCTAGCTACGCGCTAAGGAAAACTGCTGATGATAATAGCTCTGATTTTTCTGCAGAAACTGTTCAAGCTGTTAAACAAACTTTTATGTGGATGACTGTTTGCTGAGTTTGAGCTCTGAGAAGGCAGCAAAGCAACGAGTCAAAGAGCTCAGTGCTCTCTGTAAGAGAGGTGGATTTGTCTTGGAGAAGTGGGTGAGTAACAGTCGTTCAGTGCTGCAGAGCATTGCTGAAGATCAGAGGGCAAAGGATCTAAAAGAGCTTGATCTGGATAGAGACAAACTTCCGGTTGAGAGAGCTTTGGGTCTGCTCTGGTGCGTAGAGTCAGACTCATTAAAGTTCAAGATGGAAGTCAAACAGCAGTCTCTAACCCGACGGGGGATGTTGTCTACAACCAGCTCTGTATATGATCCTCTGGGATTTCTGTCGCCAGTTACTCTGTCTGCTAAGATGCTACAACAGGAGCTCTGCAGAAGAAATTGTGGATGGGATGATGCAATACCACCAGACATCTTGCAGCAATGGGAAGTGTGGTTACAGGAGGTCACGCTATTGTCATCATTCAAAGCTGAACGCTGTTTAAAGCCGGAAAACTTTGGTGACCCCATATGTAGCCAACTGCATCACTTTGCAGATGCCAGCAAAGATGGCTATGGCACTGTCAGAGTGGATGCCATGCTAAAGGCCAATCTTCAAATCCAGCTGGATGAGTCTGTGTTTTGGACGGACAGCACGTCAGTGTTGAAATACATCAATAATGAAGATAGGCGATTCCACACGTTTGTTGCAAATAGGATCTCAGCCATACGAGAAATCTCAAGCCCTGTTCAATGGAGGCACATTGGCACCAAAGAAAATCCGGCCGATGCTGCATCGCGGGGATGAAAGTGTCAGAGTTTCTAAAAAATCAAAGCTGGCTGCAGGGACCCAGTTTTCTTTGGAAGTCTGAGGCAGATTGGCCAGTAAGTAATCATGATATCAGGATGGATTCTGATGATCCAGAGGTCAGGAAGGAGGCCTATGTGAATGTCACTGTTCATGATGCACTGAATGCCACTGATCATCTCATAAGTTACTTTTCATGTTGGAGAAGACTTAAAGTGGCAGTGGCTTGGTTCTTAAGGTTGAAAGGTCATCTGTTGGAGCTCAGTCGTCAGC